>JAWQFJ010034977.1:0-11891 GCA_034096865.1 Theodoxus fluviatilis | reverse complement strand
AAGGTCAGCATGCAGGGGTTTTGTCAGCATGCAGGTCCAAGATTGGGTTCCTTTGAAGTGAGGGTGCGCAGGCAAGGCAAGCTGCTATGGCGGTGATTTCTAAAAAGCTGCATTATGTTGCGGAAGTTGCCTCCCTTTGAATGGGAAGAAGATACATGCTGCCCTGGTGGGCTTGATGTCTTCCACAGTTTGATTGTCAAAGTACCTAGCTCCCGGTGGCAAACACCTCGTACATGTGAGTGCTGCTTGGGGCCGACTGTGCGAGTGCTACTTGAGCAGGCCTCGAAAGCACGAAGACCACAGCAAGTCAACTGATGAGGGAGGAATGGGTGCACCACAGGCTGTATTCGACTTTTTCAAAGAGGAATGCTCGTCTATACAACTCCCAAATCACCCATTTGTCCCTTAGGCTTTGGCATATTTTGAAGATGTTTACCCTGATAAAACGCTAAATTAGAATATAGCTATGATAGAGTTCAAAGGTACGCCCTGTTTTCCTCTGAACTCCAAAGTCAGGACTGAGATCAATAATTCTGATCATTATAATTATATTTGCTCGCATTCTTCCAAAGCCCATACAATACTTATTTCCCCCTTTGTGACGAGCCTCAGGCCTTTACAAACAAACTGTTGATGCTGTCAGTATTCCTTTCAGCTACGTTCGAGTGATGATGTCCTAAACCTGCTGCTGCTGCTTCTGCTTCTGCTGCTACTCTTGCTGCTGCCTCTGCTGCTTCTACTTCTGTTGCTACTGCTGCTGCTGCTGCTGTTGCTTGTGCTTCTGCTGCTTCTATTTTTGCTGCTTCTGCTTCTGCTACTACTGCTTCTGCTGCTGTTTCTGCTGCTTCTACTCTTGCTGCTGCCTCTGCTGCTTCTACTTCTGTTGCTACTGCTGCTGCTGCTGCTGTTGCTTGTGCTTCTGCTGCTTCTATTTTTGCTGCTTCTGCTTCTGCTACTGCTGCTTCTGCTGCTGTTTCTGCTGCTTCTACTCTTGCTGCTGCCTCTGCTGCTTCTACTTATGTTGCTACTGCTGCTGCTGCTGCTGTTGCTTGTGCTTCTGCTGCTTCTATTTTTGCTGCTTCTGCTTCTGCTACTGCTGCTTCTGCTGCTGCTTCTGCTGCTTCTACTTTTGCTGCTGCCTCTGCTGCTTCTACTTCTGTTGCTACTGCTGCTGCTGCTGTTGCTTGTGCTTCTGCTGCTTCTATTTTTGCTGCTGCTGCTTCTGCTACTGCTGCTTCTGTTGCTGTTTCTGCCTCTGCTGCTGCTGCTGCTGCTATTGTTGCTACTGTTGTTACGATATTGGTGGTGGTGGTGGTGGTGGTGGTGGTGGTGGTGCTGCTGCTGTGCCCACTGCAACTCATCCTATTCGATAACACTACCTGCATTATCCCTGTCAGTACCACTCCGACTTTTGCCCAGGGACTGCACAGCAGCACGCCAGCGAGGCCCCGCACCCCGCATTGCGGACTGAGTGGCGCTGTGTCGCCAGCCAAGTGGAGCTGCCGCCCTTTTCAGTGGGTGGGGGTACGGCTGCCCTTTTCAGTGGGTGGGGGTACGGCTGCCCTTTTCAGTGGGTGGGGGTACGGCTGCCCTTTTCAGTGGGTGGGGGTACGGCTGCCCTTTTCAGTGGGTGGGGGTACGGCTGCCCATTGTGATAGCTTTATCAAACACTGCTCTGTGGTAACAGTGCCTGATGATATTGTCATGATGCAGCTTGGAAAATCTTCCTAATGCATTTGAGTGAGTAGATCGTTGATAGATTCTTTAATAACCGAAAATGTTCAGATTTGATCGAGCATTCATTTTGTTTTTTTTAAATATATAATATAATGTTGATTATAAAATTCCGTATGACATTGCAGCAGATCATTTAAATTAAACACAAGTTTTACAATCTTAAAGAGCATTACAATTTATTTAAGAAATGCTGCATCACTAAAAATTCAACTACGGGCACGATGCTACTCATTTCGTGGTGCGGAGTCTCGCATTGGTCAGTCAGCTGTTGATGCCGTGAAGGAACTCTCTCTCGGTGACTGGATAACAGGCAGGCAACCTGGCGCGCGCACACACACACACACACACACACACACACACATGCACACACACACACACACACACACACACACACACACACACACACACACACTGGTCATAGTCCCCACGCTTTTTTTCCTGAGCTATTAAAGGTTTGTTGAATCACGTCGTGTTGTGTTGTGTGCTGTACTGCGTGGGAAACTCACCTCCAGGCCGAAACATCTGGGTTCGTGTTTAGTCCGATCAGAGGGTAGTTTTTTGGTATTGCAACTTTTCACTCCTTTTAATTTTGGGTTACTCTCTACTATTCCTCCAAGACCATCTTACTTTTCCTGGGAGCATTAAGCCAGGCTGCCGATGAGCGCACCAAATATTCATCACGGTTTTCCAGCTCGGATCTCAATAGTTTTACCCCTGGGTGGGGACGGAGGCAGTACCCGTGAGTTAAATCCCAAGCATTCAAAAACAGCTCCAGGCCAAGGCAGGGCTAGCCATCGCATCCCCTGGTCCTATTAGGGTCTGCAACGAAGCTGGAAATCAGGAGTTATTGCCGCTGATGCTCTTTCGCGCGGGGAAACCAAAAAGTGGTCTCTGGTCAGTACAGAATGGCTTCAGAACGCAGTGAGAGAGTACCAAGAGGTGTTCATTTTTGTTGTGTTTGCCAGTGTTACCGTGGCAAAGTGATCGTTTATTGTCGCAGTATGCAGGCATGAAGTGACGAAGCTAGGTTCGAGCTTGCAAGCAGATGTAACTAAATAATGGCGTGGATCGGTGTAGTGTAGTGCTGTTGAATACTAGGTCTCTCTCGTTCTCAGCATTTCTGCTGCAGGAATGCAATGCATGATTATTATCTGGTCAGTACAGAATGGCTTCAGAACGCAGTGAGAGAGTACCAAGAGGTGTTCATTTTTGTTGTGTTTGCCAGTGCTACCGTGGCAAAGTGATCGTTTATTGTCGCAGTATGCAGGCATGAAGTGACGAAGCTAGGTTCGAGCTTGCAAGCAGATGTAACTAAATAATGGCGTGGATCGGTGTAGTGTAGTGCTGTTGAATACTAGGTCTCTCTCGTTCTCAGCATTTCTGCTGCAGGAATGCAGTGCATGATTATTGAACAGAGCTCGCGCAAACTGCATTGAGTGATTGACTCGTTAAAAATATCATTAAATGCACTCGCATATTCATTGTTGTTGTTGCTGTCCTCCTCATGTTTCCGTGTTCGTCTTTGTTTATCCTTTTTGTTGATGTTACGAATAGACCCATCGTGTCTCCTTACGCGAAACGTGAAAAAATTTAAACTATAGGTATCAAGGCTTGACTCGCTCTTAGTCTCATTTGCTCCAGTTATGTTCTTGTTATTGGTCTTAACTAGCCGTCATAGGCTAATAAGCAGTAAAGCTCCATTCGTTCGTTCATTCATTCATTCGTTCCGTCGGTCATTATGTATATTAATGCATTCGTTTGTTCGTTCATCCCCATTGTCTGCATGTACAGGTTGATGCGTCTGATATCACTCATTAAGACAGTTCTTAACCGGGCATATCTTTGACTAGGCGAACACTTAGCTCAGAAACTTATCCTGAGAGTAGGTAAAGCATATATGCGAACAGTTTTCTGTCCGAACTACACAGTTACACGAGAAGCTGTCTAGTAGTGAGTACTCTGTAGCCTAACTTTTAACTTGATTCGATTTCGACGCACAACTCAATATGAATAATGTAGCAATATTCATTAACTATTGATGTACTCTACTTTGTGCTTTGAGACATTATTACCGTTATTTAAGTACGGTGCCTATGTTTGTGTATCAGTAATCCTGAAAATGAGCGTTTTGTGTTCGAGCTGAGGACAATATGGCGGTTGGTGCGCCCTGCCAGAGCAAGCCATGGGAATACTATGTTTCAAAGGAAAGTGTTAGTCCGGTTAAAAACGGCCTGTTTAGCGCATATTCCCTTGTAAATGCTTGTGTTGTAGTGGCCACACACAGGTTCAACCGTGAGTCCGTTATGCAAGGGGGGAGGGACTTTGTGAGGAGATTGACACCCCACAGGCTGCCACAAGCTCGGGAGGGGAGTTCACGACTACTCTTATTCTCAAAACAAAATAGTTGTACAGGTCTGCATCCCGAAAATCTGCAGGAAAATCCACTGCCGAACACCATCCTGTCTTGAGACTGACTGGATCAGGAAGTTTTTGGCCCGATGGTGTTGTTAGTTTTGGAAACTTTGGGGCCAAAGCGTCGGCACAGTCTATGTCGGATTCCCCCGCCGATTGCTTTGTTTACCTTCAAAGCAATACAGCCCTTGACCCTTTGAATTAGGTCTGCTTTCGTACCCGACAATGGCTGTTGCATTTCCCGTATGAACTGCTTTAATTCCGGCATACGCCATCGTTCGAAATTTGCAGTGTCCATTACCGCCATAGTTACAATAATGCAGTGTACTGACCAAGCAGGCGCGATAACTCTTGCGCTTAGCTTGTCAGGGGAAGCAACAACCCCCGTTGCAGACCCTAATAAGGGCACTCTTGAAGACTCCTAGCTGTAGAAAGATGTTGTCCAAACTATCCAATTGATTCTGAAGTCCCATGAGTGTGGTGGAAATTAAGCTACATCATCAGCAAAAATGAGGGAGTAAATTTCAGGCCTGTCAGGTAACAACTGGACACCGTGTCTACCTCTCTCTCTGACATAATCTGCAACAACAGACATGAGGAGAGAAAAAATTATTGGCGACTCTTTGGCGCCTTGCCTTACTCCGGCTGGGTAGTCGACGAAGTCTGAAAGCACCTCACGCATGCCTCCATCCGGGAATAAATGGCTTGCAACATTCTAATAAGCTTTGTTGACACTCCTGCTTCTTCTAAAACATACCATAGACAAGATCGGTTGACCGAATCAAATGCCTTTCGATAATCAATAAATGCCCCAAACAATCGCCCACGTCTTCCTCCATATATATTTTTCAGTATCATCGCATACAAAGTGAAGATGTGATCAATAGTAGAGTGTTCAGCACGAAATCCAGCCTGTTCAATACATATTTTCCCTTTGTCCTCTGCCCACGTTTGCAGTCGCTTCGTGAGAATTGAAGTGAAAAATTTGCCCATGATGTTTAGCAACGAGATGCCCCTGTAGTTTTGGGGATCCTGTCTATCCCCAGTTTTGAATATTGGTACTATCATGGACCGATGACACTCCTCGGGAAAGCATTGTCTTTCATACAGGGTACCAAACAATTTAACCAGAAATGGTCTTATGTGGTTATATACCAGTTTCAGATACTCTCCTGGGATTTCATCGAGTCCTACAGATTTTCCTGCCTGCAACCTACCTATTGCCTGGTCGACTTCCGTGGGATTTATGGGAGCGTCGAGCTCTTCATCGGTTTGGATTCCTTTGTCGTTTCCCAAGCATGAATAACTTTGATAAGTTAACCCCTTTCTGAAAACGCTTTCAAAGTGATCCTTTCACTTCTCTATACTTATCATTACATTGTGTCTTTTGTTTCGTTTCGCACTGTTTACTTGTGCCCCAAAAGATGCAGATTTTCTAATATTCTTAATTAGCGAATGTTTCAATTTTTGCAGTACTCTTTATTTCTTATCCCTCATCATTGCTTTGTAGCTTTTTGTGTTTTGTGTACTCGTCTTTGTTGTTATAGGTACTAGTCTTTCTGAACCTGACGAGTGCCGTTTTAGCCCCTCGTTTAGCCAGCTGACACTCGCCATCAAACCACTCCGTCCTGGCAGTCCGTTTGGTACCACTCAATCTAACACGTTTTCTCATACAGCTTGCCGCTGAATGCAAGATGCTTGTAAGCAGTGCCAGGGCTGTGTGTTCACAAGTATCAATCAGTTCATACGCCAGCTGTATATTCCAAAGAAAGTTTAGGTCTTTTGCATTTATTTTTGTTTCATCTAATTGCTGAGCAGGAGAGTGCTCTAGAGAGTTCGCCAGCAGCTTCGTTTGCAATAATCTGGCATCACGTATTAAACAGCAACTTGTCAGTAATACCTCAATGCAAAAATAGTGAAGTTATGTACTTAAGACATTATACTTACGTACGGTACAACAAGTTTGAATAAATACAACAACCAAATACAACAAACAGAAACGCGACAACAAAATAAAAGCAAAAACATACCTCCGTCATGTAGCTTGCTGATTCTTCACCAGATTGAAATTCTTGGTCTTTGGTCCATTGCTTTGCTGCTCCCCGTCTTCTTTTAGCTGGTGGCTCACTGTCAGACTCCGACGAAGTGTCTAATTTGACTGGGTCGATCCTCTCAAAATCTGTAGCCATCTCTGCCATCTCTCTCCCATCAAATTCCATTTTCAACTGACACAATCTTGTTTCATTCAGCAAAATCTTTGAGTTCAAACAATGACCATCAATCACACTGACTTTGAATGTGATGAATGATAATCTCTCGAAATTAATGAGTGAACACCACTTAAACTCCTTTTTAGAGTGTTGGTGAACAACAATCCATTTCTTTTGCCTGGAGCACCTCTTCTTTTGCCCGATTATATTTTCTTTTGCTTGAACAGCAATTCTTTTGCCAGTTCAATTAATTTTTTGCTTAAACAGCAATTCTTTTGGCTGAACAGCAATTCTTTTGGCCGATCAGCTATTCTTTTGGTCGATCAGCTATTCTTTTGGCAATTCAGTCAAAGTGAGAAAAATCATCTTTTCTTTTGGTGAAAGCATCTTTTTTTTGTAGAACCATCTTTTCTTTTGGAGCATTAAACCCATGCCTTAAACATTGAACAGGAAGTTATGATGATCCAGCTGTTGGGAACTTAGGACGTTGGAAAATGAAAGTTGGGTTTTCTTTTTTTTTTCTGTCATGAGTGTACTATTTCAGAAAAATGTGCTAGTTTTCTCTTTCCTATTTACTGGTAGGTGTCTTGAGGTAATATATTCGCTGTTTAGAGGTAGGTGTCTTGAGATAAATGTGTGTGTGAGTAATGGCCTGCCGGACATGTTTACCTATGTATTCAGCTGTAACAAGAAATATGCTATTCCTTTTTACAGGATGCAGCAGACAGCATGTCAAACAGTTCGTATTTTGGACTTTATGTGACGACATGTAACTTGCATGATATGCCTTGATTTATTTTCTCTTTTATTTGCCATTCGAGTCAATAAACCAGGAAAACAGTTGTATCTATTCAATATCAGCTACTCTCATCTAACTGCAACGAAATTAAAATAATATACTGTCTTAAAAGACATTCTAGATTCAGCTGTCCAAAAACGTTTGTTATACAAACTGACATTTGCAGGACTGACCCCTTTCAAAAGCAAAGCTGTTAACTGAGGGCGAGGAAGGCATACTTGCAATGATTGGCCATGAATGTGATAAACAGTCACCGTCATACTGAAGTGCTCTAGAGGAAAAGAAGCTGAGTTGACACGTGTGTGTCTCCAACCCATCTTTTTTACAAGTACCATTGAGGGCCATCTGGCCCATTAGACGGCCCGATGACCCGGATGTAAAGTTCAAACCCAGATATAGATGAAGCCGCTTCATTAAAGCACACATTTCTATCGACGACTAGGGAATCGGCGTGACGTGAAAAGTATGTGCACTCCTTAGAATTCGAATACTGGAGTTGTGAGAGACTAGAGTCAATGATCATGCATTCTACGTGAGGAAAGTCCTGTGCCGCATCGTCCCTTAAAGCGGCAACTCTCATATGGTCAAGAGTACAGAGGTGGTGAGTATTGGTGTGACACAAGTACTTCAAAATAAACTGTCTGATACAGTACTGATACACTCTTCATTTCACATAAATATGATGCATTAGGTGATGTCTAAACTGTACAGAAAAGAAAAACTGAATGCAATGTTTAGTTTAGTTGTATTTGAAGAAGACAGTTTGGAGTCATCTTAACTTGACACCAAAGTGGGACATGAAAATTGGCTGCGGTGTAAAGTTGAGTTAAGACGAATGCTAACCTCTAATTTGACTAACAATTATGGTTTTATTTCATTTCCTCTTGACCTAGGAGCAAAAATATCATTAATACTTGGATGTTGAAGCTGCAATAAAGTTTTGTGTTGAATAGTTTATCTTTTGTGGCTCTTTTTCTGAATGAGTGGTGGTGTCAAGTTAAGATGAGACTCCAAACTGTCTTCTTCAAATACAACAAAACTAAAGATTGCATTCAGTTTTTCTTTTCTGTGCAGTTTAGACATCACCTAATGCATCATATTTATGTAAAATGAAGAGTGTATCATTACTGTATAGAAAGGAGAGAGAGGAGGGGTAGAGCTCTGGAGTGCCTACGTCATGTCATTCTGAAGTTTTTTACGTCACGTGTTGCATCATTTACGTGTTTCTGTATTAACTGAAGAAGGGCGTATGCCCGAAAGCCTTTTGATTTTGGTGTTTGTCGTGTGTTTTTTTCTTATTAATAGAAAGTTTATTTTGAAATATTTCTGTCACACCAATACTCACCACCTCTGTACTCTTGACCATATGCCACGGCAAAGGGTTACAGGACGCGTTGCCAGGAAGCGACACTCAAGGTGCTTCTGTCGTGCCGCGTGGTGACATCTATGAAGGCAGCAGATGGGTACCTGGAGCAATAACCAGGTGTGACACGCAAACCGAGAGTGTCAGGAAGTGTTATGAGCCGCACTTGTTGACGGATAGATGGATAGTGTTTTACGGCGTATCTGCTTTGTTGGCTATATAAGGCCATTAAGCACGAAAATCTTTAGAACAGTTAAGAGTAAACGCTAATCAAGTCACGGTGTCCCTAGGTATTCGCCTCTTACGAATCGCGTAGAGAGACGCGGTGGGTCAATTCTTACCCCGAACCCACAGGGGGAACATGTTGACGGGATATCTTTCTCTGAAGTCCGTCTGTTGCCTCGCTCCGTCGGGAATTTCTTGCCACTAGGTAAGATCGCCATGACACCAATAGAATTTAACCCGAAATTCAATTTTGCATGTTAAAAAAACGACTCGAAGAATTGAGCTGCAGTAATCATGCAAAGACGCGGTGTGTCTAGTCTGACCCTCAACCCACAGGGGTCCAAGTGGAGGAAGTGAGTGAAGACCGCTCGTTGGAGAGGTCTGTTCAAGACAAGCAGCCATGTTATGTCTCACAGGGCATGAGAGACGTATGGGACACACTGGTCAAGGACATTGAGTAAAATATTCTTGAATGGACATTACTGCCTTTAAAAATAAACAGTCTTTTTCTTAGCTTCACGTGAAGGTGAAAATGTTAGAAGGAGCATCATCTTGCGCGAAAGGGTTCCTTCCATATACAGCTTTCCAACTGAAGTCCAACTATCAAGAAGTGAGCTAAGTATGGGTCGCAGTTTGCTTTAAATTACTACAAGAGGCAAGCAACCGGGACAGCATGGCTACCACGTCAATATTTTGCTGTTGCATAAGATCATTTGTCTTGGCAGACCACGGTCTGTTTCGAGAGTCGAGCAATAAAATATGCATGTGTCCCTCAATGGTGCAAATACATCAACCTAACGATCTTTGGTCTGCGGGATTATTTGTTCACTAAAATCAATATTAGGAAGGGCATGGGGAATACTGAGTATATATATGGAATAGGAGAACACATATAAGGTCTGAACTGAATCAGCTGAATAAATGGAAGAAGCAAAGTTATATCTACTAGGGGGTTGTTTCCTTCATTACGGGCTAAAACGGCAATGGACATTCATGAGCGAGGGGAGTAATTAAGATGATACACATTTTGGTTTGTTCTGTCAAGCTATACAGCGAAAACAATCTGCGAACAACTTTGTTTCTTATACAAGTGTTTTATTGCTATAATATACAATGGAGCTATCAAAGACTTCACATTTATCAATCCTTTAACTCCTCTTCGAGTGCACATTCTTGGCTTCGCTGAATGTTTTCTAATCTACGGAACCTCCAAGATCCTGTTAAAGCATTTTTCTGCGCCATTCAAGAGCGCCATTGTAGCCTATGCATCGATACCCTGTGCTACATGAGTATTTCTGCAGATTATTTTGTCAAGAAATGGTGTTCATAGCAACACGCTCCTCTTTTGCGGCCAGAGGAAACACGTGCGCGGGGACTCACCCTGGCATACATGCATAATGAGCTCACGCAAGCATGCTCTGTATGCATGCACGTATGCACGTGCACCCTCTAATATTGTGAAATTAAATGATAACGCGTGTATAGCCAAATCTCAGGCCATCGCCTCCGTTGCTTCCTCTCCTCCATCTACAAGGCGACGATGCAGACGAAAGCACGGCCTTGGTTGCACGAGGCTTCCTCCATGGATTCTGCAAGTCTTCAAAATTAATCATCAATTTTGGGGGGGTCTTGAGAGTGCCCAGATGATGGCGTGGGGAAGGCACTATGGAAGAGACAATGTAGACTTGCATACAAACCCATTCTCATTACAGGTCCATGGCAAGTTACAAGCATCAGGCTTAATTGACACACCACTTACAGTTACACTGACTAGAGCACTGCGGAGACATGACGAAGTCGAAGACTGGAAGATACGCTTTGTTGTCTCGCTAAAGGCTATTCTGCTGCTGGACGAGAAATTTCACCCGAATTTCCTAAATGAGAATCGTTCATGAAGAGACGCTGTGCAATACAAGTGCCAAGGTACATGTAATGAGTGCTTCGAGCTGGACGTTAAACTAACGATTTTGTGACATACGATACATTGACGTGCAAAATTTAAATCTGATCTTGACGTTCCTATTTCCGGCAGTTTTCAAATAATTTTTGACAACTAAATAATTTACCTCAATCTGATCTTCCAAAAGTCAAACTTGTCGCCTTGTAATTTTCGGTGGCTGTATATAAAGAGAACAAAACATACAAATACTTGACCTTAATGTGTAACAATTATAACAATCTTATTACATATAGACTAAAATGTCCGATTACGATCAGTTTATTAATTGCTGCGGAGGATAAACCGTGGATGTTTATCTATGAGGAACGAAGATCAATCCTCAGTTGCATCAACTTGGCAATGATGTTCATTAATCGACGCATGATCCGAATAACAATGAGTGATTATTCATATACTGAGCCAAGTGCAACACTTTTGTTTTGCAGGGCACGTTGCAACAGCATTTGTCCTGTTGGAATTGTCTTTTGTTCTTTCATCAATGCTTATCCCCCGGCGCCGACCTTTCACGCGAGCAGGTTACGCGTGAAGGAGTGGGATTAGGATGGAAACAAGACAAGAGAAATACAAGGAAAAATATACAGAAGTAACCGTAACTCTTGCCTCTCTTCCAGACGACAACATATCGTATAACCAAAGAGTTCTCATTCTCAGTCTCTCACAGTCTCTCTCAGTCTCTCACAGTCTCTCACAGTCTCTCTCTCAGTCTCACTCTCAGTCTCACTCTCAGTCTCACTCTCAGTCTCACTCTCAGTGTCTCTCAGTGTCTCTGTCTCAGTCTCAGTCTCAGTCTCAGTCTCTGTATCAGTCTCACTCTCTGTCTCAGTCTTACTCTCTGTCTCAATCTCACTCTTTGTCTCAGTCTCACTCTCTGTCTCACTCTCTGTCCCAGTCTCACTCTCTGTCTCAGTTTCACTCTCTGTCTCAGTCTCACTCTCTGTCTCAGTCTCAATCTGCCTCAGTCTCACTCTCTGTCTCTGTCTCACTTGCTGTCTTTGTCTCACTCTCTGTCTCAGCTTCACTCTTTGTCTCAGTCTCACTCTCTGTCTCAGTCTCACTCTCTGTCTCTGTCTCAGTCTCACTCTCTGTCTCAGCTTCACTCTCTGTCTCAGTGTCTCTATGTCTGCCTCTATGTCTGTCTCACTGTCTCTCAGTCTCTGTCCCTCAGTCTCTGTCCCTCAGTCTCTG
>JAWQFJ010034976.1:17500-49911 GCA_034096865.1 Theodoxus fluviatilis | reverse complement strand
TCAAAGACTATTCATACAAAGACCGGTCATAACGAGCTGTTGCTATATAGAGTTACAAGACGCTGGGAAACGCAGCGCCCCCAAGCGGAAGGTAACATGGGTGAATCAATGGAAGTACTGACAACGCTTACCGACAAGTAAAATTGCTTGTTTCTCGACGCGTTTCTGATGCGTTCCGATCATGTTTGTGAATACATTTACTGTGTAATGTGTAACAAAATGATTTGCTGCAATAATGGGGGTGTTTTGGCTTTGTTTTTTGTAGCAGGCGTTGGGAAATCAAACGCGCACATAGGCCTATTGAATCTACATGGTGATGATGGAACGATCTAATTTTCATTATTATCGAAGACTGCAAGCTTGTTTATCAACGTATACACCCCTGTGGAATATCTTTAGGAAATGCAAACCAATACATACCTGTCAAGAAGGTGATTTGCGGCCAGAAAGTCATTCGATCAAGTGAATTAAGTTGCCGCATGAGAGAAGCGTCGACCTGCGTCGACTCAAAGATTATTATATAGTATAATCTTTGGGTCGACAAAGGTCGACGCTCTCATGAGGCAACTGAATAAGTTTGTGAAAAAATTTACAGTGTAATGTGTAATAAAATGATTTGCTGCAATAATGGGGGTGTTTTAGCTTTGTTTATTGTAGCAGGCGTTGTGAAATCGAACTCGCACATATGCCTATTAAATCTACATGGTGTTGATGACTGGGAACGATCTAAATTTCATTATAATGATTTTTTAAAATTTGGTTAGTTATTCAAACAGTCATGACTAATGATATTGAGGTCTGTGGTGTAATGTTGGTGACTGATGTGGCTGTTGCAGCAGAATGCTGAATCAAACATGTATTTGTTCTTCTTGACTCATTTGAAAGCAGTGTTAAAATGTCATACATTGTTCATTCAACAACCATGTTCAACCCACTTTTCCTTAATCATTAGTGGGTTGAACATGGTTGTTGACTAAACAATGTATGACTTTTTAACACTGCTCATGATCTCTCAGTTGAAAAGTGTATGTGAAACTCAAACACACGCATTTCAGAAAATGTAAGTGGACTCAAAATCAGTAAATGGTAAGTTCTGAAGATATTATTTAATCAAGTTATAGAGTAATTATAACAAACTTCCTTCGCATATTGCATGCGCAGTAAAGTCACTAAAGCATAACATGATCACATTACACACAACAATCAGTGATTTACTCTAAAAAGAAGTATATAAAATCATAATATGACGTGATCAAGAAGCAAGTTGCATACAAAACACACACACACACACACACACACACACACACACACACACACACACACCATAAATCGCAATCATACACAATGCACAAGGGTGCAAGTAATACAAAATTCATCCCAATCAGCTGCTTCCACCCCACCCCTCACACACACATGCATACATGTACATACATAGCATTCCAGAGAAGTGTCATATTTCCTTGGCCTGTAGGCTCTGAGCTGTACACTTCGTCAAAGAGAAAAAGCACCACCTAAAAACTTGGCCTTTGAATCAAGACTGACCTCTCATGGTACAAACCAACACTACTATTACTACTATTACAATCATGACTAATGATATTGAGGTCTGTGGTGTAATGTTGGTGACTGATGTGGCTGTCGTTTCAATGTCAGGGTTGGTGGTGGGTTTGGAACGTCGAAAAGAGAGGGCAGGGCGTTCCAAACAAGCCTGTTCCTCTGAGCGGCATTCATGAACTGAGAATCTTCAAAATGCAGGCTGCAGAGGCGGTTGTTTCTGTGGAGATGATCAGTACTTTTTGACATCAAGTCCGCTCGTCTGCACCGCTGGACCCAATCCTGCATCTGATAAAAAAAGACAGTTTTAGACAAACAAGGTTTATTCAAGTTTCTTGGCAAGCCAAGTTTTACTGTTCACAAACCAGGTCAGTGGTTTAAACAAAAATAAAGGACAAGGTTTACTGAAAAAGTAAATTATATTTCATCAAAATTCACATAGTCTGATAGTGTAGTCAGTAGTTGGTTGGGCCTACTGACACAAGCAATTTGATCTGACTCTAGATCTAGGTCTGGATTTCTGGTGCCTACTGAAAAATAACATACACAAATCCTTCTGGCAAAAAAAACTAATTGAGAAAAATATTACCCTATAACCAACTATGAATGAACGCATTTGCACAGTTTCTAATCTTTTTCGTTTTCAATGCCGCTGGTCAGCCCACATGCGGCGACAAAATTATTGTGTTTTTGAGAGGCTTGAGATCAGCAAACTAACGGAAAACAGGCACTGATACAGTTGGGTTACATTTGTGGACAGTCAGAAAATTAGGCTATCATCAATACCAAAGACTATTATTACAATGACAATCTTTGTTAATACTGAGACAATCGGACAGTACCTTCTTCTTCAGTTTCTTTTGAAAACCGAAAACACAGCCAGTAACCTTCACGCTTTTTCTATGACAAACCACTTAATCTCATAGCATTTAAAATGCTGTTAAACAATTTTCCGCCCTGCTGATTTATCGGAGAGGAACTTTCAATGAAAATGGTTTGTCGTGGTTAAACGACAGATGGAGCGAGGATGAAATTATCGTCTGCTGTTACTCAGCAGTGCCTCGCGGCAAACCGAAGGGAAGTGTGGATGGATGATCAGTCCGATTTAGATCTAATTGTAGGCCTACTGGCCATTTTTATCGACAACCATTCTATTCTGCATTACCCACCTTGCTTTGTCTCTTGGAAACTTGAAGTAAGAAAGCTCTGGGCGTTTCTTTCTGTTGTTGTTACAGTTGGTAGCGCTGCAGTGGCCGCTCGCAGCCTTCTGTTTTTCCGCCATGTTTTTGGCGTCGCATGTTACCTTCCGCTTGGGGGCGCAACGGGTCTCGATCCTCACAACAATGAGCGCATGAGCTATCTTTGTGTAACTGTATAATCTTTGATAATAGTGAAATACATCAAGGGAGGGAACTCTTGTATGATAATTGTTGCATCCCCCTGAAAGTATCTGCTGTGCCAGTGAGCATGACAAAGCGCCATTGATATGAAATGTATAGCCATGTGTCTCAAGATTTTTGCTCTCATAGTCTTTTAGAATGTTGTGGTAAAGTTCTTTAGTCTCTGAGTGGATTAAAATGTCTTCATGCCACCAAGAAAAGCCCTCCCACACACTTGCTAATATTGTAAACTAGTTTCCCTCTTTATCGCTTGCAAGGAAATAGCTTAGATTTGTTCAAATTGTTAATATATTAGGAAAAAAATCTTCAGTTGATGAAAATTAAAGGATAGTGATCACAAAAAATTAACAGTCAAAATACCTATTCGGAATAGTTACAGTTGTGTGTAGTCCAGCTAGGAATGCAATTTTATCAAATGTTTTACCACAAAAAAGTGTGTGTAGTGCTGTAGTTTTTATTTTTCATTGTTTGATTTCTCCCTCCCCTTGCAGAGGAAGCTGGTGGAATGGTGTGACTGTCGCCACCTGGATGTGATCTTCACCGTAGGGGGGGTGGGCTGCAGCACCACAGATGTTACTCCGGAGGTGGGGGCTCTCTCCTTCATGAGATCTTGTTCACTTTACATGAAAGGAAATTATTGTTTAACTCATTCAAGATGGATGTGTCTTTTAAGTGTGTCATACCCCTGGAATCACAGGTAAATTAATGTATTTTAAAAAGTCGTATTAAAAAAAGAACTAAAGCTATAAAATTAAGTCTAGTTTTTTTATATTGAAATTTCTTTGACAGGCAGGAACATGATGCCAATGGGTAGCACCGTACAAACTAATGGGTCCTCAATGGCCATGCTCAGCACATGGCATCATATGCTGCTACGTGTTGCAAATGAGTTGAACAATAAATATCTTGACATGGAGACCTAGAAAGGTTGTCGCTTTTAAACTTTATTCCTGCGAGGAAAGTGTACCAGACCCCTCCATTGCAAATTGGGCCCACTGTGCAGAGGTCCAGCTCTATGGCTCTAACTTTGGGCTATCTTTGCATCAACCATGCTGCTGTCATCTTTGATGGAGACAACTTTGTACATCCATGATGATGACGATCATGCTAAGGTCAATGCTTAGTCAAGGACTTTCAACAGTGGGATGTCCCTTTTTACCTGAGGTTGACTTTTGACTCATAATTTGAATGCCAGTCAGTGTCATGGTCAGTGTGTGGATGGTTAGGGGGAAAGTGATAGGACCATCAGCATGTCCCTCCAGGAAGGTTGGAAAACAACAACAAAGCATGTCATTTTCTGAAACTGTCAAAGGAAGGTGATGTGGCCCATGATGGTTCTGTACTGAACCATTAATTTTGTTTTTAAGAATGAGATTGATTTGGCAGTGGAGTCCAGTGCTAAGTCATCGTAGGTGTACTTTCTATTTGGTAATTCATATATACATTTCTTCACTCATCAAAGGAATACAGAAAAAAGAAAGAAAGAAGAAAAAAGGGTTGCTCATGGTTATTAATACTTTGGAGTTTGAATTTTAATGCAGTAAAAGTGCAATGCTTAATATTAAGCGTTAGGAAAGAAAAAAGAAAGTTTTGGTTATACATGTAGTGATCTGAACAACCCTATTTTTTCTGCTGACCCTGAACTTGTTTCCATCATATCAAAAAGGAGAGAAAAATCAAAGGTAAACAACAAACTGTGTGTGATCCTAACTTCCAATGAGCATTATTCAAGTTTTTAAAAAGTGTTATCAGCAAAAGAGAAATGTTGATCCACTGTATACATGACATTTCTAAAAACACACACGTACAGTCTAATGTTTGCAGTCCCAGTCTGGAAGAATAATAATGATAATAATGATGATAATAATAACAATGATGATGATGATGATGATGATGATTTTTTTAATGAGGCCTACTTACCGACCCTTTTAAAAATTTGCCATGTTACCTTAACCACAGCTGTTTTGTTGGTGCCCTATCAATAATACCTAGAATTATAAGTTTCACTGCTGTTGAGTCAGGGAATGGCTTTTACAAGGCAGGAAAGTTACAAGCAAGCAAGTCTGCAGGCAAGAAACAAACCATCCCAACCCAAAATAAAACTGTCAAGTGCAAAATAATGTTTGAGGAGTCTGTCATCCTCATTCTGACAAGTTGCTATGGAAACTGACATTGATCACTGTCTACTTGCCCAGGCTGCCAGGCTGGTGATAGAGAACGAGCTGCCTGCCCTGTCAGTTGCCATGGTTATAGCCACACTTAGAGTGGCTTCATTGGTCACCCTGCTGAGGTGAGTCTGGCTGACTGGGAAGGGGGGATGGGGTGGGGGTGGCGGAAGGTATGGAGGGTGGGGTGGGGATTGGGGGAAGGGGACAAATGGGGTTGATGTGGTGATGGATGGATGGATGGATGGATGGATGGAAGTGTTCTACTGTGCAAAACTTCACACCACACAGGCATGCTTAATGCACCACAGTAAAGGAAGAGTTCAAGCATTGAACAGGTATGACCTTGAGAACCTTTTTGAAGTTGGGGTTCTGGACTTCTTCACTGGCTCCAAGGTGCAGTTCCAGGATCCTGGACCCACAGAGGGCCATGTGGCCAGGGCCAATGAGTAATCTCCGTGGAACAGTTGGGGTTTTTGTATTGAGATCTTAGACTCTTTGCTGGTTCTTACTTCTCCTGCAGCACCTGCAGGTTCACAGGGGCTCTGCCAGAGATGCACTTGGGTGCAATGCAGATAATTTTGTACTCATTGTAATAGTGCACCGGAAGGCAGTCAAGCTTTTCAGAATTGGCCACACATGACCCATTCAAAGATGGCACACAACAGTCCTGGTGCTGCTGTAAATGGGAGGTAAATGGGGTTGCAAGTAAGTAGCTCGGTAATGTTGATAGTTGCTCGCCCTGCCAGTTCATCCATTTGGTCCTTTACACTAATGTATAAATGTCTCAAGCTGCATTTCTCTGCCCCTGCTATTCCCATGCTGATCTAGCCAGCAGCTGAGCTCCTGCAGGTCCCTTTTCATGCATAATCACATAGTTGTCATAATTGATGGTTTCTGGTTTTTCAGACCTTTATGTGGGATGAGGGGGAAAACCCTCATTGTAACTTTGCCTTCCAACTCTGTGGCAGCAGAGGTGAGTTTGTTGTTGTTCTTCTTCTTCTTGTTCTTCTTGTTCTTGTTTTTGTTCTTGTTTTTGTTCTTCTTGTTCTTGTTCTTCTTGTTCTTGTTCTTCTTGTTCTTGTTCTTCTTAATCTTGTCCTTCTTGTTCTTGTTCTTCTTGTTCTTGTTTTTGTTCTTCTTGTTCTTGTTCTTCTTGTTCTTGTTCTTCTTGTTCTTGTCCTTCTTGTTCTTGTTCTTCTTGTTCTTGTTCTTCTTGTTCTTCTTGTTCTTGTTCTTCTTGTTCTTGTTTTTGTTCTTGTTCTTGTTCTTCTTGTTCTTGTTCTTGTTCTTCTTGTTCTTGTTCTTCTTGTTCTTGTTCTTCTTGTTCTTCTTGTTCTTGTTCTTGTTGTTCTTGTTCTTGTTCTTCTTGTTCTTGTTCTTCTTGTTCTTCTTGTTCTTGTTCTTCTTCTTCTTGTACTCCTCCTCCTCCTCCTCCTCCTCCTCCTCCTCCTCCTCCTCCTCCTCCTCCTCCTCCTCCTCCTCCTCCTCCTCCTCCTCCTCCTCCTCCTCCTCCTCCTCCTCCTCCTCCTCCTCCTCCTCCTCCTCCTCCTCCTCCTCCTCCTCCTCCCCCCCTCCCCATCCTCCTCCTCCTCCTCCTCCTCCTCCTCCTCCTCCTCCTCCTCCTCCTCCTACCCCCCCCCCCCCCCCCCCTCCTCCTCCTCCTCCTTGCCAAGTGGGATCATGTTACTATTAAATCAGGTCACAGGCACTTTTGGACTAGAGTTCAAAGACTGTTTTTCTTGAAGTTAAATGAAAAACTCCATATATTATTTTTAGGTTTACTTGGTAGGAACGTATAATTATGTCCAATGTAGCCTTTCTTTCTTTTTCTGTCTGTCTATCCATCTCTCCATCCATCCATCCCTCCATCCATGCATCTGTCCATCTGTCTTTCTGTGTGTCTTTTCCTTTTTTTCAACTTCACAATGTATTGTAGAGAAGATTGGGCAACTAAAGGGCTGACTATTTTTTGTGTTGTTTTTTTCAGGCTGAGAAACTTGAAAAGTCAAACCAGGCTATGTTTTGTTTTTCAGGCTTGTTTGAAATCCATTCTGCCCATCATTCCACACACCATTGCGTCCTTTCGGGAATCTTTCACTCAGCAGGATCCTGACATTCTGCAGCAAGTGAGTGACTTGCAGTTGGAAGGCCTTCTAGACAACATACTGTTCCATACAACCTTGCTCTACATCTTGCTGCCGTTCCCACTCCATCCTAGCTGTCAGCAAAGTCCACCTACTCCACCTCATGTTTTCTTCCTCTAACCTATTGAGAAGAAAAACGATTATAGTAATGCCATAAACAGGTCATTGAGGGCAAACTTGAATACATCCAGAGAGTTTTGGATGATTATCAAAACTGCTGTACGTAAAACAGCAACTCTCCCAGTAGAAATTCAAATTAGCGAATGGAAAAACTATTTTGAACAAATGTTTAAGGATAACATCAATAACCATGACGAAATATCTCCCAGTTTGGAGGTGATAGAGCATCCCGAATTTGATGCCCAAATTACCACAGCTGAGATAAGATCAGCAATCCAAAGCATTAGACCAGGGAAGTCACCAGGTCATGATGTAATCCCAGGCGAATGTTTTAAAGCAGCATGTGATAAAATCACACCATTCCTTTATAAACTTTAATAACCTGTTCGAAAACAAGTACAATCCCAATGGTTGAAATCTGTCGTAGTCCCCATTTATAAAAAAGATAACAAATTAGATCCTGACACCTATAGGGGCATCTCCTTATTGCCCATCCTTAGTAAAGTTTTTTCATCTATTTTAGTGAGACGTTTTCAAAATTGGTTAGAAATAGAGGATAAAATTTGTGTAGAACAAGCTGGATTTCGACCTGAACATTCGACAATAGACCATGTTTTTACTTTATATTCGATGGCTATGAAACATGTATATGGACAAGGCAGAGGTAAAATGTATGTTGCTTTTGTCGATGTCAAGAAAGCTTTTGATTCTGTCAATCGTTTGAAGCTTTGGAACATATTGTCAAATGGAGGCTCATCTACAAATTCACTAAAATGCTTAAGATGATGTATTGAAATGTACAGGCCTGTGTTCGTTGGAACTACGAGCTTTCTGACTTCTTCTCATGACCAGCTGGCATAAAGCAAGTAACAACAGAGAGCACTCCTCTTTTCCTCATGTACACTAGTCAGAATAAGTTAAGGGTCACTATTGAAATTTTATGAAATTACAATTTGTTGCAATGCTAACTGAAAAATAGGAGTTACCAGACAAAAGCTTGACAGTGGTTGCGTATGACATTATTCTGCAGTGTGAAGGAGCCTTTAACGCGTTACCCTTTGTTGAAAAAGCGTTCACGTGCGGTACAACGAAGCCGTTTTTGGGAACAAGCATGCAAATTGCTGACTCGTTACATTTGTAACACATGGCTGTTGAAATAAAAAAACAAAATGCACGTGCCCGACCAATGTCCCATGAACAGTTTTCAACGGTAGTTGGATAAAAAGGGAAACAAAAATGTTACCAAATCACTACAGAGAAAGACATGGTCGCAAGAAGAAAGCTGACGACTGTTGATCGTGGCCGGGCCCTGGGTTGGGCCCAGGATGGTGTTTCTCAAAGAGAAGTTGCCAGACGGTTGAGAGTGAGTCTTTCCGTCATTCAGTGCCTCACTCTCCTCAAGAGCACTTCTCTGTCTGTAGTTCCTGGAGGGACACTAGCTTAGTCTGATGTTATGTTTTCTTTCATAAAATAATACAGGCCGTTTCAGTGGACATAGTATTTGCTTTGTCTTGTTGTTTTTGTGGACCAAGGATTTGCTTCATTTTGATGATGATCCACTGAAACGACCCTTCTCAGGGCCATATAATTATAAGAAAAAATACATAACATCTGATTAAACTGTCACCAGTGTCCCTCCAGTGATTATCTTGGTCCGACATTGGCACTCCCTCTCTTTGTCTGTAGGACATGGACAGCAGCATGGAGGGACTGCCTGACGCAGTGCTGGAAGAAGCCAAGGAGCTGGGGGGTGGGGTGTCTGCCATGGGTGACCACTTGGAGGTCTACCTCCCCTCCCAGTCCCCCTCCCCAGGGGAGTCACAGGACACCCTGTCCCTACCCCCCTCTCCCTGCACTTCTGATGTCACCAGCGCACCCCTTCCCCTGGATCCCACTTCCCCATGCCACGGCCAGCTCCCCAGCACCATGGGCATCCAGCCAGGAGACATCCTTCCCCTCGACCCCCAAACATCCCTCCCCTCTCGGTCCCCCAGCATGGGTGTGGAGCATTCCCTGGCGATGATGTCCCCCAGCTCCATCTGCTCCACCTCTGAATTCCCCAGGGAGAGGGGAAGCTGTCCCGGTCCAGACTCGGCAGAGATGGCGTCTGTGAAGGCCATGGTGCACTGTGAGCACTCAGAAGATGCGGAGGTGATGGAGGCTGCAGCAGCTGCAGTTGACCTTGTTTCCCACAGTGAGGAGGACATGGAGTTGGCTGAGAGTGGTGAGTCTGTGGTAGTCTTGGTGGATATAAGGGGTGTTTATGTGTGTGTGTGTGTGTGTATGTGTGTGTGTGCATTCATGCATTTGTGCATGCGTGCGTGCATGTGTATGTGTGTGTGTGTGTGTTTATGTAAATGAGTGTATGTGTTAGGTGTATGCATGCATGGTGAATATGTATGTTTGTGTATGTGCATGTTTGTGCATGTGTGTATATATGGTGTGTGTTTGTGTGTGTGTGTGTCTGTGTGTGTGTGTGTCTGTGTGTGTGTGTGTGTGTGCATGTTCATTTATATGCATTTGTGTAAGTTCTAGTTTTTTGTGTGAATGTGTGTTTTAGTTAAAACCTTGCATGTTGTAATTTCAGACCTGATGAATGACAAGCTTAGTTGAATGCTATTGTCAGTCATGGCATGACTCCACATCATCTGAAGATGACATGGTATTGAGGTGGTGTTCCTTATTTTCCTGGCTCAAATCAACTAAACACCAGTGGATTTCTAGCAGTTCACTTCGAAGAGAAATTAATAAATGTACAGCACGTTAAAATTACATCTTTCTTTTATCATAAACAATTCTGTGGCTTTGGCTGTTTGAGCAAAGCTGTCACCTTTCTTTTTTTTCCAAGATTTTTCTTACGGTACAAAAGGTAATAATATTGAGATATTTCTTATACTGTTTTGCATTGTCTGTGCAATTTTCATGGTAGGAAATGTGGGGAGTTTGTAATGAGGTGAGGAATGTGGGAAGATGTATTGAGGTGAAGCATTTCCCTTTTTTTGTCATTTCAGAATTCAACAGAGAACACATCTAAACTGTTAAAACTGTATCTCTGTATCCTGTTCCAGGCCTGGAGTTGGCAGGGGAGCAGATGCTGGAGGAGCTGGATAACTCAGCCTCCTCCTCTAAAGAGCCCCAGGAGGAGGGAGACAACTCTGGAGGTCTTGGGGCTGGCACAGTTGACATCTATGACTTCCTGGATGAAGGGGACGAGCATTCTCAAGACCCAACCTTCCACACTGTGTCCAAATCCCCCATGGTTGCACCTAGAGTGGACTGCCTCAGTGCCAGTGTGAAGGAGACGGGACTCTCAACAGAGGACTCTAGCTCCAACAAGGGCCAGGAGGAACTGGAGCCCACAGGATGCCAGCCACCCCAGGAAGTTCCAGCCCCAATCAAGAAAGCCAAGATCCACAAACAGGATGAGGGAGAAGTGCTCCTTGTGAAGGTTGGGGCACCCTTCAAGGATTTCCTCAAGGTAGGATGAAGGTAACTTTTTGGAAGTCAGTCTAAAAACCTTCTGATTTAAGGGGCTGGAATTCATGAAGACAGCTCTCATTCCCCTGGCTTTCACAAGGGCTGTTAGTTATGTTGTAGCCCATCAATAGATGTCTGAGATCCTGCACCATGCCTCTGTCCTAGATGATAGTCTGTGTTGTGCAAAAAACCCCAACTCTTTAATGTATGATGCTTATGAAATGTGTCAAAAGGATCTGATAAGTTTCACATTATCAATTTGAAAATCAGTCTGAAAGTCAGTTAAAAGCTCTGAATGATGACGCCACTCAGAAATTCATACTGCAAGAGGTAAGCTGAAAAGCAGAGTGAGTAATCAGTTTCATGTCTTGTCTAGCAGCTGGCTCATAATTACTATTTGTTCAGGGCAGACTGTTTGAAATATTCCTGGTGCTGATAGCATTTTGGAATGGCTAAGTTCTGCATTGATGTCTTCTCCTTCTCAGTCCCACCCTGCCATTTGTGGCATCTACCTGAACCGAGGAAAGCGTGATGTGAAGCGTGTCCTTGCCACCCTCCAACGACAACAGGGAGCGGTGGACGTTGGCAGCTGGCAGAGGGGAGGTCGTGTGCATGACCGGAACCGTCTTGATGACCACTTTGTGGCTACAGAGGCTGGCCTGAAGAAGCAGATCATGATACAGCAACGCCTTGCCAGGGACGAGTATGTTGTCAACTGGTATCTGTGGTGTCCAGGACGAGGCAACTGCCTGCGCAAGTGTGGGGGTTATGGCAAGTGTGTGGCAGGTAGGCATGGCTGTCTCATTGAGGAGGGCTTGGAATGTGATGGAGAACAGGGGAAATGGGAAGGTGTGTTAGTAATATTTTCCATTTTCTTACAATCAAAAGAGATTTGCTCACTGTAGACGGTTTCACTTGTATTCTGACGACTTCAGTCAGCTAGAATTGACTGTTGGATGAAAAAACAATGATCACTCCACCAGCAAAAAAAAACTGCAGACTGACGCATTCTCTATTGTCAGAATTTGTCTTTGTGAGGGTGGTTTTTTTTTCTTTAACCCTGGTTGACAGGCTAACTGCCCAGTAGTATTCAGCTTGGGAAGATTCACAGGCATGCTGTCAGTCTCTGTCTCAAACTTCATGAGAAATTTGGTGAATGTTGATTTTAAATTGCAGAAAGACTTTTCTAATCTGATATGCCTGATTGGAGCTCTCTTTGATCAGTTCATCAAAATGTCTACATCAATACAGAAACATAATGTGATGAATTGATTTAAAAAAATATGTTACATAAGTGCCTAAGAATGTTTTCACCAAAATATATTCTGCAGGCTTTATAAAAGGCAGGCAATATGGCAGATCGGCCAATGAAGTGCTCTGTACTAAACAGCTACGGCATGGATACCCAGATGCATGAGTCCTACCAAAGTGGCCAATGAAAGACTGACAATGTAGGTAAAGACTGCTGATTTCCAAAGATGAAACAAAAATGATCACAAGTATCACATAGAGATGTAGGCATCTCTGGGTCGCTGAAAGAAAAACAGTTTCAGGGGTAGGCACCCAACCTACACTGCACATTGATCCTTGTAGTCATTTCTGTTTAAAAAACTGACAAGTCACAGCAGGCTGACCAGTTGGACATATAAACAACTGAGATCTACAATATAGAATTTGAATGTCTTAGAAATTGAAATATTGTGTTTTTAATAAAGATTACTTAATTTCCATGGCATAAGATCAAACAATTGTTCACTGTGAATGTTGGCAGCTGTGCTTTCCTCAACATCACGTTGTATTGCTCTTGAAGGATGTCAAGGAATGGCCCACAAGCAGGACCGCCACAACTGTGGCTTCATGATCAACATGAAGCTCTTCCTCAGTGACATGTCCTGCTGGCGAGTCCACATCACAGGCTGCCATGTTCCCACCGAGTCCCGCATTCATTGGGTTCCACCGCGTATCGAGAATGAGAGAATCAATGAGGACACAAGGGACGTCATCTTGTCAACTGTGGAGGGCATCCGATCCACCCCAAGTCACATCCAGGAAGTCCTGAAGAGTTCTCCGTCATCTTCAGACTCCATCATGTCCAAGAGACGCATCTGCCGATTTGTCTCCAGCATGAAGAAGCGCCGGCGGAAGCGGAAGTACGACATGCACAAGGAGGGTTCGGACCAGTCTGAGAGTGCATCGTCCCTGACAACAAGGAACACTGACAGCGACAGCAGTGACAAGACCTGCAGCAGCAACAGCACCTTGGGGAGCACCTTGGCTGCCGCAGGCAACAGCTTTGGGCAGACGTTTTCCTACCTCTTGCCTGCAGCCCCAGGCACTGCCACGACTGTGAGAATGGTGACAGGAGAGGTGGAGGCAGAGGCTGGAGCCTCCATGGCTCTATACCACTTCATGGATTCCACAGGGAAAGTGTCCCTGTACACTCTCAGTCCCATCAGTCCCTCCCCTGCAACCCCCTCCCCACACACCCCCTTGGGAGGGCTGGGGCTTGGGAATAGGGGTACTCAAGGGGGTATGCAGGTTCTCTATCCTCCCCTCCCCCTGGAAGAAGTGGACTTGACAGGGATGTCAGATGCTCAGACTGTGTCATCTGGTGAATTGAGCACCATGACCCTTAACTCCCAGCCACAGTAGACCATTTGGTGTGTGTGTGTGTGTGTGTGTGTGTGTGTGTGTGTGTGTGTGTGTGTGTGTGTTTGTGTGTGTGTGTGTGTTTGTGTGTGCGCACGCATGTGTGTGTGTTTGTGTGAGTGTGTGCATGTGCGTGTGTGTGTGCGTGCATGGGTGTATGTATGCGTGTGCATGTGTGTGTGTTGTATAATCACATGTGAGTGTGACTATACGTATGCACTAGCAACTCTGCTCAACTGAATTAGGGCTGCAAGTCAGTTTTTTATGTGCCATGGACTTAATTATCTATGAAGATTGAATATAATGACTCATCTGCATTTTTACACATTGCATTTGTGTTGATTACAAAAATGTATGTTTCCTTCCCAGTGTTGTTGGGAAAAAGCCAATTTTGTTCCACTTTTGGAATGGCATTTTGTGACAGGTATGATAGCAATGAGAGATCACATGCTGGCATGTGACAATCTTTTTTTATGGGTACCAAGTTGAATGATATGCTTTGCCCATCCTGCAAATATGCATTTAAGTTAAATAGTGCTTTAGGCTTGTGTGGAAAATTGGAACGTGTACATGTAATGCATGAAGAGTAGCTCATGCGTGTGTGCATATGATCTTGCATGTTTTTATACCTGTGAGTGCTTGTATATGCATGCATGTGTGTGTCTATGAGTGTGTGTGTATGTGTTTTGATGGAGAAGCTGACTGATCTAGCTTGTGTGAAGTATGAATTAGTTTAACCCTGCGAGTGTCAGGAACCGACCTGATCGGTTCTACTCCCGTTCTGTGATTGCTAGAACCGACCTGGTCAGTTCTATTCTTGAATAGTTCATTTCATTCCATCTGCTACTCTGTATTCGTTTTTGACTCACATGCAAAGCAAAAGTGAATCTATGTACTCACCCGTGTCGTCCGTCCGGGTGTCCGGGCGTCCGTGAAAAACTTTAATGTTGGATTTTTCTCGGAGATGGTGTATGATGACAAGGCGTCAAAAAACATACATAGTGACCTGACCTTGCTTCAAGGTCAAGGTCGCAGGGGCTGTAAATGTTGTCTAAAAAACAGCCATTTTTCACATTTTCCCAATTTTCTCTGAAGTTTTTGAGATTGGATACCTGATCTATATATGGTGTATAGGGCAAAGTAATCCCTATCTTTTGATATCAATTTGATTGACCTTGCTTCAAGGTCAAGGTCACAGGAGCTCTTTAAAGTTGGATTGTATACATTTTTGAAATGACCTTGACCCTGAACTATGGAAGATAACTCTTCCAAACTCTATAGCATTGTAGTACACATGTTATACTTTCATCATGAGACACATTTGGTCACATATCATCAAGGTCAAGGTCACTTTGACCCTTATGAAATGTGACCAAAATGGGGTAGTGAACCACTAAAAGTGACCATATCTCATAGTAGAAAGTGCCAATAAGCACTATGTCTTGAATTAACAGCTTTGTGTTGCATGACCTTGGATGACCTTGACCTTGGGTCAAGGTCACATGTATTTTGGTAGGAAAATGTGTAAAGCAGTTCTTAGTGTATGATGTCATTGCTCGGTTTAGTTGTTTGACCTTGACCTTGAAGGTCACCTGAAGTTCAAGGTCATGTAAAAGTCAAGGTCAAGCATGTGAGTTGTATGTGCTTTGCTCTTCTTGTTAATGTTTGATATTATAAGAATATCCATTTGTAAGTAAAAACGCATTATCCCACGGTCTAGTCGGACAGTAGTTATTTTTACCAAATTTGTCAACCTAGACGAAGTGGCCAAAATGGACGCCATGCCCCCTCCGCACCACAATGAAGTACACTCGTTTACAGCTTTGTATGGTCTATAGGTGAAATCTAGCCACAAAATGGGGTTTAAAGGATTGAAATAACACGTTTTCTGCTATATATACGTTTATAGGTGGGAAACTGTGATGTTTACACCACAA
Source organism: Theodoxus fluviatilis (assembly GCA_034096865.1). NCBI lineage: Eukaryota > Metazoa > Mollusca > Gastropoda > Cycloneritida > Neritidae > Theodoxus > Theodoxus fluviatilis. The sequence goes on along the minus strand of JAWQFJ010034976.1, from coordinate 34,462 downwards.
AATAAGAGCATTCCATCACTTCTTTAATTAGATTCATTCGCACGACCTAACAACCTCTACTCATGAGAAACCTATTGTGATTGGTCCAAAAATATAGTTCAGCCAATGGTAGAGACCCATGTATACAGTCTTGATCACACCGGACATGTTGATGTCGGCATGGCAGACAATGCAAACCCAGCTGGCAGTAGTCGCTTATCTCGCAGTTTTGGCTGGTGCTGCTGACAGTGAAAGCAAAGATCGTGTATACACGATCTTTGGTGATAGTGTCAGCAGCACCAGCCAAACATCAAATGTGAGGATTCAGAGATTGACTCTGACTTCTATGACAAATTTATCACGAATGTTCTGAAGGGAAGGGAGAAGAATAACCACTCCAGGCTGTGTTGCACAGGATGATATTTGGGTTGTGAAATGTATTGTGAATTAAAGCTGTAGCTGCACCATGATAGACACCAAAGAAGTGTGGGAGGCTGGCAAGAGCTTTGAAGGAGGGGAAAAAGGAATAGAACTAAATCTGAGTGAGGGGAATCAGATCAGTTATGGGAATACTGATACTGAACTGAGGTAGATTCTTAAATCGGTCAGTCCCACTTCTTTTTTAATTAATTTTTTCTTTGGCTTGTTCACTCATGGAAAATGCTGCATGAACAGGATGTCATTACTCCCACAAATATGATTCAGCACTGGAAACGTTTTAATTGTAGAGATTTGCTTTCTTGTGCTGTAGATTAGATGTGCAACAAGGTGTTTCTGATATACTTTTTTCAGTAGTAAAAAGGGGCATGCATGCTGATTTTTCACTGTCTTTTCTTTTTATTCCTTGGATGTTTCTCCACCTTCATGGAAAAGTGTATGATAATTTCTATTCATCATATTTCACAATTATATAGAGTTTGGATGTGGTTTTTAAAATAAATATAGTTGTGTAGAGTGTTGAAGTGGAGTACCACCAGTATGAATTCTGTGGGGCATTTGCACCTATTTACTTATAATCTTTGCAAAATCTATTGTGGCCAAATTACATTGATTTTCTTGTTATTTTTGTGGTAAGAAATGATTTCCCTAAATCTGTTATGAGTTTTACTTCTTTTATTGCTTGGCAAAGTACCCTGAGAGGAGTGAATAGTAAGAAATTATTTTCATTTCTTTCCTGAGTGTTGTACTTTTCCATCAGTTTCTCATTGCTGTTTATGTTATCATCAAAATTATTGCAAGAAATATGTAGCTTATTTTTAGAGCTTTCTTGACATATATGGTTTATACAGGTTGCCTTTATTCCTTCTCCTGTTAAAAAATCATTTTTAATGTGACCCGTTAATGCAGAAAAAACCCTGACATTTCAGAAAAGTGGTCTGACACATGCAGGGTTAAAGATGCTTGCATTTCAGAAATAAAACTGCACATTAATGACCTTTTGCCTCAACCAGTGATATGCCACTGTGTGTTTGTGTTAGAGAGAGGGCACCTGATGTGAACACCAAGAATAGGGAGGGTACAACCAAGAATTGCTTAAGGTGGTGAAGCAAGCTCCAAAAGAGTTTGAGGGAGGATGAAAGAAAACCCCCCAGAAAATAAAGTCTATTGCCAATGATCAGCAACATCACAAACCACCCCTACTACTGTCACAACTACATGTACTATGTATATCATTTTTTGCTACTATGGACTAGCTGCTTCTGTATTGACTGCAGTAATCCATCATGATGTCATGCAAAGGCTCGCAACCTTGCATGCTTGTGTATGTGTGTGTGTGTGTGTGAGTGAGTGCATGCATGTTTGTGTCTATGGCTGTGTGTATGTATTTTGACAGCTTTTTAAAAGGTTGCAACATTAAAGCAACACTGGAAAAACTCTCAAACAATCTTGAAGTCTTTGAAAATCATCAGCAATGAAACATCTCCAGACCAGTTGCCACAGAAAAAACAGCCCAGTCGCAAGTTGCTGGAGCATAGACCATGTCTGCATACTCGGCTGCCAGTTGGAGAGGGAGGGAGGGAGGATGACAGTTTGAGAAATGATAGGGTTGGCTGTGTTAAGATAGCACCAGTGTCTTCCAGTGCCATTGCTGTCACAAGGGTCTGCTATGATCATCCCTGTCTGAATTGTAGTCAAAGCGGAAAAAGTTACCCTGGCACATTTACAGGGCTCGGACCCAGGGTTGCACAAGACTGAAGAGATCAACTGGGAGTTATGAAGACAATTAACTCCTCCATCCCCCCCCCCCCCCCCCCCCCCCCCCAACCCCTACCCACAGCCAAATCTGGGACAAACAGCACTCTACTGAGGTATGAAAAACTGCTGAAAACTAGTAAGAAACTCTCTCTCAATGATCACCCGAGATATTTGCTGTCCGACCCTACACACACTCTACGCACACATTTTGGCTACAGTGGCGTTTTCGGGGGACTCCTGTGGGTTGGGGGTCAGAATCGACCCACCGCGTCTCTCTATGCGATTCGTAAGAGGCGAATAACTAGGGACATCGTGACCTGTCTTACGTTTACTCTAAACTGTTCTAGAGATTTTCGTGTTTAATGGTCTTACATAGCCTACAAAGGCTGATAGGCCGTAAAACAATATCCATCCATTCATCCCACCGCGTCTCCCTATGCAATATTGTAAGAGGCGAATAGCTAGGGACACTGGGACTTACGTTTACTCTAAAATATTCTAATACTTTTGCTTAATGGCCTTACATAGCCTACAAAATGGCTGATAAGCCGTAAAACACCATCCATCTCTTCCTTCCTCCCTTCCTCCCTCCATCTCCATCCACCCACCCACCCATCCATCCATCCATCCATCCATCCATCCATCCATCCATCCATATCTATCCATCCATCCATCCATATCCATTCATCCATATTCGTCCGTCCATCCATCCATCCACCCATCCATCCATCCATCCTCCCTGGAACATTAGCACTATTTAGTTATTAACAAGAATCGGCTTGTCTATATTTATTTAAAAAAACACACATCGTGGGAACTGCAAGACAAGTACATGCACGCCGTTTGGCTGGCGAAGTGCGCGAACTCCTCCATCCTCAAGTTTGCAGACGATTCTGCCGTGAAAGTGAGTACATATACGTGTCAAGTATCGTCCTGGAATTTGCTCTACGGAAAGTGGGATGAGGACTGGGAGAGGAATTAATGACAGGGTCGGCTGGGTGGGTAGATGTGGGTGCGAGGTAGATAGGGAAAAGAGTGGGTGCTGATCAAAACAGTATGTGCATGAGTGGAAGTAATCTTCGGAACGACAAGATGATAGACTTTATATCTCACCTGCCTGTAATGCCGTTTGATCCTCGCTCATAATGTAAGAAAAACTGTAGCATGACATATCTACACTCTTAAAATCTTACAGCTGAACACTTCTTAACCCTTGACGTGTCCAATCGTGATCGCTTTTCCTTTTTATCTTAAACTAATTGCATGAGCTGTATAGATACGATAAGAAACTTGGTGTCTTACATCACCAGGTAGACTTGAAGGAGACAAATGAATTAAAAGCTTACCTAACGAATAAAATCTGGTTCTCAGATTCAGAACAAAACAACGATGTTCAATAAAATACAACATACTGCACTCTGAAATGTTAATGGATCCAATACAGTGTTTCCAGCTGTCATTTTTGGCACTCGTACATAAAGTGAGACCCGAGGACAACATTTCCCCCCTTTATTTTTTAAGAGAACTGCAGAAAGTGATTCTTTCGACGAATCAAACTCAAAAGGTGCTGTCGTTTCTCCATTCCAGCGTAAACGGTCGTGTTACTGCGTCCTTTCCAGCGTAGGCTGAATAGGAATCCATCCCACAATGGGTCGGGAAGTACGACTATACACCCACACTGCCTCTCCACGCCATTCTAAATGGCGAATGACCAGAGAGATATTGAGGTGACTTCCTCTCACTTTAACCAGTTCTTGTGATTTGCGTGACCAATGGCCTTATACAGTCTACACAGGACAGGTTGATAGGCTGTAAAACTAAAAGTGAAAACTCCATCATAATCGTAAGCATCACAGAAAAAGCGCGTTGAAAACCGTCGTATAGTTAGCGGTTCTTTGTTGACGGCAGTCTTGCAGCATGGATATTCACACGTGCGTCGAGCTTGCTTTCAAGTTTTCACGCACAGTTGTACTTGCGTGCTCATGCATTCCTCCTTTCCACCTACGGTTTAACCACAGCTGCTGTCAGAAAGAAGCGGTTTGCCGACAACTAAAGGGAAATAACCACTGGAATGGGAGTGGAGTCATATGTCGAGACGAGTTCTTCACACAGATTTGTCTCCCCTTGTAGCGTGATCTCCAACTGTCCACGCACAGGATACATATCGTTGCCTGCACACGAATTCGTGTTTCATTGGTCAGAGTTGTAATGTCAAAGGTTGCATCGGTCTTCTTGACGTGTCCTAATTAGCAAATATTGGAGTGATTAGTAACCGAGCTAGTTTAAGCATAGAGTTCCATTTTGATCATGAGATAAGAATGAAAAGGCACGTGTTTTTCTCATGTAGATTGTAAAACTCTTGTGCGGTGAGGCTTTGGGATGGCTGGGATCAGGTTTGCATATTAGAATGGCTTAAATAGATACTGGTTTTGGCTGCTGTACATTTCAGGAATTGGCATTTTGAAAGAGACAATGTGCATCATTAATAGCTTCTGGTATGCACGCATTCTCGCTGTTACGCACAGATGCCTTTTTAGCCACCTAACCGGGCGACACCTCTATCCTCCACCCCACCCCACCCCCCCATTCCCTCGAGCGCACGCACGCATGCACACACCCCCTACCCCCCACCCCACCATACACACACACATGTCACAAACACAACACCATCACCACAAAAAGCACGCACGCAAACGAACAGATAGTATATACACGCACTGGCTGTGTCTGCTGTCAGTTTGTGTGATGTGTGTGTGTGTGTGTGTGTGTGTGTGTGTGTGTGTGTGTGTGTGTGCGCGTGTGTGTGTGTGCGTGTGTGTGTGTGTGCGTGTGTGTGTGTGTGTGCGTGCGTGTGTGTGTGTGTGTTTGTATGCGTGTGTGTGCGTGTGTTTGTATGCGTGTGTGTGCGTGTGTGTGTGCGTGCGCGCGCATCTCTTTCTCTGTCTGTCTGTGTGTCTGTCTGTCTGTCTGTCTGTCGGTCGGTCTCTGTCTGTGTGTCTGTCTGTCTGTCTGTCTGTCTGTCTGTCTGTCTGTCTGTCTGTCTGTCTGTCTGTCTGTCTGTCTGTCTGTCTGTCTGTCTGTCTGCCTCTCTCTCTGTCTCTGTCTCTCTCTCTCTCTCTCTCTCTCTCTCTCTCTCTCTCTCTCTCTCTCTCTCTCTCTCTCTCTCTCTCTCTCTCCGTCTCTCTCTCCGTCTCTCTCTCTCCGTCTCTCTCTCCGTCTCTCTCTCCGTCTCTCTCTCTCTCTCTCTCTCTCTCTCTCTCTCTCTCTCTCTCTCTCTCTCTCTCTCTCTCTCGTGGTGGTGGGGGAGTGATGGGGGGATGTGAAAACTCCCGAAGCACTGTTCATCTGAATCACTTCATGAGCTGTACCCACCACGTCATCGATGTGACGTCAGCAACATGGGAGTGGCGGACTCCGACCTGATCATCGATGCATCACCACGGCTGACTACAAACGACATACCCCCCCCCCCCCCCCCCCTATTCCCCCCACCCCTAACCTCCTTCCCTCCTCCCTCCCTCTCATGTCGGCTTATTCATCGAAACTCAGTACTTAGTTCCTAGAGAGCGATCACATTCTCTCCTCACTTCAGTAGGAAGAATTTAATTAATGCGAGTAACCCCCTGCTAATGGCTTTGATCCAGCACTGGCTTGAAACGCTTCCTGTCAAGTGGCGATGGCGCCATGTAGCGGCCAAAACAGTAACCTGGCCAAAACAGTAACCGGAAGTCATCGCAGAGTTATCTGCTCGGCTCTCTCTTTATGCGATTTACCGCTCCTGCACCTGTTCTTCGCATGGAATATATTCCGACAAACGACGCATTAGTTGCTTTACGAGGTTTTGGTGCATTTGTGTAGTTTAACACATGATGTAGCGTTCAAAAAAGTTTTTCCCCGTGCAAAGCCGTCTCCCCTGCCGGAAATAATATGGGAGTCACCTCCCTGTAGTCTATTTGTAGTCTGGTTTTATAAAACGCGACCGTTGACTGACTTGGCACGCCCGGGGAGTTATGCTAAGATCCGGCCGCGTTAATATATCTGCGTTTTGTGACAAACGTCTTGCTCGGCGGTACTGTACTCCATGCACCTTAACGGTGCGCGTGATTCGGGTGTAATCTTAAGCTAAACGACGTTCCGAATGTTTCCGACTTCGACCATTTCAGCAGCGCCAATAAACTTAAGATTACACCCGAATCACGCGCACCGTTAAGGTGCATGGAGTACAGTACCGCCGAGAAAGACGTTTGTCACAAAACGCAGATATATTTACGGGGCCGGATCTTAGCATAACTCCCCGGGCGTGCCAAGTCAGTCAGGCGGAGTGGCGGGTGCCGTCTCTTTTTAGAGTTGAATTCTCAGCACGTCCCGAGCAGATAACTCTGCGATGACTTCCGGTTACTGTTTTGGCCAGGTTACTGTTTTGGCCGCTACACGCCAGTCCCTGCCTGTAAGCGCCACGCATGTCCGTGGCTGTATTTGACCCTGGTACCTGAGTCAGGCTGATCTGACGGTCAAGTCAGCGGTTGGGAGGATGTCGGAGTGGTGGTTAAAAATGAGTCGCATTTGAAATCCAGACTGCGTTAAAAAATGTATTGATGTAAGTAATCAATACCGTTAGAGGCACGTGTGTACCAATTGTTCGAAGACGTAAGGAAGACAGCCAATGCGAGTGGCTAATCTCGTGGAAACAAAGGCCAGGGGAAATGTATTACAATACAATACAATACAATACAATACAATACAATACAATACAATACAATACAATACAACTTTATTTGTCCCACAACAGGCAATTCAAGTACTTCAAGTACACTTTATGAGGCAGCAATAACATAATCAAATAATAATCATAGTAGAAGAATACATAAAAATTATGTGATAGGATAAATACATATGAAAAGAAACAGCACACTCGCACGCACACACACTCCCTGCAAACCTCAGCCTCCACAGCACATCACAGACAACACCAACACAAGCAAGTATGCTCAAGAACAAGGCAAAAACATCTCACATCACAATCATCACCACAAGCACCACAGACCAGCAAAAATGTCAGGAAAAAAGCAGTCAAAGGGAAACATTCCACCCAACACAAGTGGGCGAAAATCCAAAGCAACAGCACCAACTAAACCTAAAACCACAGCAAAAGCAACAACACAACAAGAACAACACATCTAACTAACTGTTCAAAAGTCTGACGGCATATGGAATAAAAGATTTAGAACCTCGGTTCCCTTTAAAGGGAGACACGGAGTATCGGCGTCTAGATGGAAGCAAAGAGAACTCTCTCCTCAGACAGTAGTCCGAAATTTCCTAAATTCTCACCGCTTTCCTCAAAATTTGATGATCACAGAAAGAGGAAAGGTCTCTTTGCTTTACTCCAATGATCTTGGAACAGACATTGACAATAGCATTTGAATTGTTTCTATCCTTAATGGTCAAGCTATTGAACCAACAAACAAACGAAAAAGTCAACAAACTTTCAATAAAGGACTGATAAAACAAGCAGAGGATTTTCGTGTCGACAGAAAATGATTTCAGTTTTCTCAACAGGTACATTCTTTGGTGACCACGTTTAACGATAGTGTGTGTGTTTACATCCCATTTCAGCTGACTGTCAAAAACTGTCCACCTCCTCACCATGAATAACACTGGGATTAGCAACATCTTTCTCTCGTCTAAAATAAAAAATAATCTCTTTTGTTTTTGACACGTTTAGTTAAAAAAAATTGTCATCGCACCAATCTACAAAATCAGAGAGGGCAAGACCATGATCGTTTTCTGGGCCCTGAAATAGAGACAACAAAGCAGAGTCATCCGAAAACTTCGCTAAATAACTACATTCCTGAATGCTTCTGCAGTTGTTTGTGTACAAAATATATAACAAAGGTGACAACACACAGCCCTGTGGGGAACCTGTACATGTGACAACAATGTCAGAAAAACAGCCGTTCACACAAACTCTCTGTTGTCTCTCCACCAAAAAATTCAAAATCCACAGAACAAGTAGGTCGGAGAGCTTGAAATCAAATTTGAGTTTTTCACAAGAATGTGTGGTTGCATTAAATTAAATGCAGGAGAAAAATCTGCAAGAACGAGGCGTGCATGAGCCTTACAAAGAGTGGAGTTGTTTCCTGTTTGTTCTTAGCAGCCAACAAACGTTGCCTCAGTCTCACTGGTGTGGATCGTATAACGGTGCATCATACGTTCAACTTGCGCCCATCCCATACTCTGCATAAAGAAGGAGACAGGTCGTAGGCCTACCCATTCGACCTGCCGGAGTCTCTGTATCTCAACAGAAATCTAACTTCCCCAGCGTTCAAAAGCAAGGAGCGTAGCGAGACTGCAAGCTCAGCATCAAATTTCACTGCCAGAGGGGGTGCTGATCGTCTTGCCTCCCCAAAGAACCTCAAAACCGTTGTATGATACAAGCTACGCCTGCTGTCAATATGGAAAATGTAAACAATACGTCTTCATCCATGTTTGTCATCGTGGGCATGGAAAGAGGATGCTCGCTCCAGGCTTAAATTTGTATAATAATTTAATCATGTGACCGTATATAAGAAACAAGGCAGAAGTAGGAAAACACCCTTCGAGAAAACGCTAAGTAAAGTCATCGACACTATAAGTTTCATTTACATTTTCCTGAGCTTTTCATCACTGTGAAAAATGGAAGATTTCCTCCATGAGCATGCTTTTTATAGGCATGAACGGATAAGTAATAAATAATGTTGCGGTTGAACTATCTGATTTTGTCATGTTTCGTACTTTAGGCTTGTTTTCTCCTTGCACAGTCACGCATCTATCTTGAACTTGAACTTGAACTTGAAAAATTCTATGGGGTAGGCTGTGTAGCCTTTACATAGTTCCTAGTGCTAGACTTGCATGCGTGGCAGCTAGTATACGGTCTAGGTGCAGCAGGTTGGGTTATACATAGTAGGGCTGTCTTTCCAGAAGTAGTCTAACCTAGTCTTGAATTTGTCGACAGTGTTCGCAGATACGGCGTCTTCAGGAAGACTGTTCCAGGTGTTGACGACTCTCTGGGAGAAGTAGTTGACTCTCACGTTTAGTCCGAATTGGTCTTTGGGGAGTTTGAGAGAGTGGCCTCTGGTTTCTCTGCTGTTGGTTGGCTCAAAGCGAGGTCTGTCTGCGTCATACGGTCCATGCACGTACTTGAATACGTCTATCATATCTCCTCTGAGACGTCGGTGCTCCAGACTGGGAAGTTTTAGGGCCTTCAATCTCTCACTGTAGGACTTGTCTTTTAGACCTCGGATTAGCTTTGTTGCTCTGCGTTGTACGGCCTCTACTTCAGCACAAAGCGTCTTGTGTTGTGGTTGCCACACTGAGTGACCATATTCGAGTGTGGGTCGGACTAGGCACTTGTACAGTTGGATGAACAGATCTTCCGTCAGATAGTCGAACGTTCTTCTGATGATACCCACTACTTTGTTGGCCTTTGCAGTGGCTATTCCGACATGCGTTTTGAATGTTAGTCCACTGTCAATATGAACGCCCAAGTCTCTCTCCACCTCGCTCTCTTGCAATTCAACGCTGAAGTCAACATCACCCCTCTTCCCTCTCATGACGTACTTGGCCTCCGATTTCTTGTTGCCTAATTTCAGGGCGTGGCACTTCTCTGGGTGGAAGCGGAGCAGCCATTTGTCCGACCATTGTTGCAGGCTGTCCAGATCATCCTGTAGCGCCTCTGACCCCCCCCCCCCCCCCCTCTGTGTCACTGCGGTTGTAGACTTTTGTGTCGTCCGCGAATAGACGTACGGGGCATGAGCACACCTCCGGCAGGTCGTTGATGTAGATCACAAAAAGCAGAGGCCCGCAGACGCTTCCTTGTGGCACACCGCTCGTTACTGTGGCTTGCTGTGAGGGGGATCCATTGACAGCGACACACTGGGTTCTGTCTGAGAGAAACGCTTCGATCCAACCCAAGACCTTCCCTTGAACTCCATGGGCGGCGACCTTCGACAGCAGGCGTTTGTGGGGCACAGAGTCAAACGCTTTCTGGAAATCTGTGTAGATGATGTCTACGCTCCCACCTTCATCGAGGATTTCAGTCCAGGCATCCATCACATCAAGCAACTGTGTAAAGCAGGATCGGCCCTTGACGAATCCATGCTGTTCTCTGTGAATGAGGTTCTTCTCTGTCAAGTACTGCATGATTCTTCCCCTCACCAGTCCCTCCATCACCTTGCACAGAATTCATGTCAGGCTCACTGGTCTGTAGTTGCCCGGGGACAGGCGGCTGCCTTTCTTGAAGATGGGGATTACTGTGGCTCGTTTCCAATCGGCTGGCACTTGTTCGGTTGCTAAGGAGCGGCGGAAGAGTTCAGCCACTGGTTGTGCGAGTACATCAGCAGCCTTCTATCCTGATAACATGTAAGTAACAAAAACATAATATTGATGCATAGTGACTGTTTTCGGGCACTGAACACATGCTGTGCATCTTTGGCTCCACAAAAGTTGCTAACGTGAAAACTGTAGAGGCAGAAATTAACAAAAGGAGAGATGACTAGTGTGAAACGGTAGATATTGTCAAGTGTCTCTGAAAGCGTTCTCACTATATGTGGTTTTCATGTGTTGACGAATGCTTGACAGTTACCAATGACCAACACATCCGTCTGAGAAACTACAAGTTGTTTTCGCAAATATCATGGGAAACATTCCCTGTGACCATTGCTTGCAGTCTCGCACAACTGCTGCAGAACTTCATCATGTCAGCTTAAAGCAAACCTGGGAAAGACCCAAAAATGAGTTACAGGGAGGATAACTAAACGGTTTGAATTGAATAAGCAGATAGATGCGTGACTGTGCAAGGAGAAAACAAGCCTAAAGTACGAAAAATGACAAAATCAGATAGTTCAACCGCAATATTATTTATCCGTTCATGCATATAAAAAGCATGCTCATGGAGGAAACGTTCCATTTTTCACAGTGATGTAAAGCTCAGAAAAATGTAAACGAAACTTATAGTGTCGATGACTTTACTTAGCGTTTTCTCGAAGAGTGTTTACCTACTTTAGCATTGTTTCTTATACACGGTCACATGATTAAATTATTATGCAAATTTAAGCCTGGAGCGAGCGTCCTCTTTCAATGCCCACTATGACAAACATGGATGAAGACGTATTGTTTATATTTTCCATAATGACAGCAGGCGTAGCTTGTATCATACAACGGTTTTGAGGTTCTTTGGGGAGGCAAGACGATCAGCACCCCCTCTGGCAGTGAAATTTGATGCGGAGCTTGCAGTCTCGCTACGCTCTTTGCTTTGGAACGCTGGGGAAGTTAGATTTCTGTTGAGATACAGAGACTCCGGCAGGTTGAATGGGTAGGCCTACGACCTGTCTCCTTCTTTATGCAGAGTATATGGGATGGGCGCAAGTTGAACGTATGGTGCACCGTTATACGATCCACACCATTTGAATTTTCATGGATGAGAGACGATAACAAACAGACAGACAGGGAGGCAGACAGACAGACAGACAGACAGACAGACAGACAGACAGACAGACAGACAGACAGAAAGACAGAAAGACAGACAGAAAGACAGACAGACAGACAGACAGACAGACAGACAGACAGACAGACAGACAGACAGACAGACAGACAGACAGACAGACAGACAGACAGACAGACAGACAGACAGACAGATCAGACCAGACCAGCCCAGACCAGACCAGACCAGACCAGACCAGACCAGAACAGACCAGACCAGACCAGACCAGACCAGACCAGACCAGACGAGACCAGACCAGACCAGACCAGACCAGACCAGACCAAACTAGACCAGACCAGACGGACAGGCGGACAGGCGTGCAGGCGTGCAGGCGTGCAGGCAGGCGGGCAGGCAAGAAGGCATACAGACCGAGAGACAGACAAACCAATAAACAAACTAAAGCCCACCATCGGAACTGGACAGAGATGAGACACTGAAAAAACGCGGTTGCAATGTATTTTTTAAAGTTTACCTCTGTAAAATGCTTCTTTGTTTACCCACACGGTTTCTTGTGATAATGATGGACTTTGCAAAGAGCCACGCCACAAAAATGACACGAATTTCCGATAGAAAAAAGGGGTTAGAAAAATAATTTGCTGTGATAGGGTTGACATTTCAAGAGGAGAAAAACGGGCGAGATTTAGGATGGCAGTCCCTTTCTCAGGCAGGCGAAGAAATTGTGGGATTCCCCCCCTCCCTCCCCCCCCCCCCCCCCCTCCTCCCTTCCTTCCCCCCCCCCCCCCCTCCCCGTTCCTGTTCCGGAACCTATGCATCTAAACAAACAAACGTCATTCAGCGATTAATGTGGGACAACTGCAATGATTCATTTAGGGCAATGGACAGACTAGATCTCGTCTTACCGTTCCTTTCTCGATGGTCGAACACACGTGATGAAAGATCCATCAGTGCAAGCAGTTCTTCCTGGTAACGGCACGAGGACAAGGACAAATCGCGTCATCATCCAAAGCTCTGCCAGATCCGTCTCACACAAGACTGATGAATGTGCACGTCCACCTAGACATGCAAGTCTTTCTTACAAATCATGCGTAGATTGCTATGGATGCCAGTTCAGTCGGAAGACGACGATGCTGTAACCCATTCATGACTCAGAGAGACCAAGGCTTATTGTGTGGTTTACTTTGAAGCTTAATTGTCTCTGCCCGAGGCAAACAAGCGACTTTTCGTGAGAAATTTAGTCTCGGCTTTGATTTAAGAGGAGTTTCTGAACCGAATGTTTGCTCTTTTAAATTTGACGGGGAAAGTTTACATTACAGCAGGGACTGTTTAAGTTGTCGGTATCACTGTGCTCTAGCTCCGAAGCAAAGCAGGGAAAGACAGGAAAGTTTAACTTAGCCAAAGAAAATTTTCAGCGGAAACTAAATTTATCCTGAAGAAGGAAAATACATTGACAATTGAAAAGTAGTACAGGTAGGCAGTGCCTTCATCGTTAAAGGGCAACTCTACAACATGCAAGGAATATTCACCCTCGTCTTCGCCTGCTGTATTGCCACGGGTACGTCTATTTTCGTCGTTTAGTATACAGTGTTGCATGTTTCTTTGGTTGATTGCATTTCAGCTTCTTGACAAAGGAATTTAGACCCTCAAGCTGTGAATGTTATATTGCACCCTGAGAGTAGGTGTTTTTGTGGCTTTTTCATTTCGCTTTACCCACAGCAAGATGAAGCTGTACTAATTATTTTGTCAGACTCAGCCAAGGTCAGAGTGATAGCCAAAGAGGACTGTCTAAATAACATGAAACTAACTCCGTCTGTGGAGCTTCCCTTTGTGGAAAGCAATGAAACAAAACGGAAGCTGTTAATAAGGTATCTTAGAAAGAGCGTTGTTTACCACAGAAAACCAATTCGCAACGACAAGTGTCACACAGCCAATGCGTTTTCAAAGCTACTGTAACAGAAAAGCTTTCACTGACGAGCTGTGAATAATTGACAGGCCGAGTTAAACAACCCTCTCTTGTAGGAACAATACAGGTCTATTATCTTTCATGCTTTTAGTCGCAGTTTACTTGACGCAGTGTGTGAATTCGGTAATCTCCGTCAAAAACGATCGCCACATTCGGAGTTGTAGATGCAGCATCTTCTGTGTGCTTTTGTGTCCACACCACCCGTTTGACAATGTGCAACCCTCTATCTATCTGCCTGCAGTAGAGTGTGTACACCCTCGTTACTGCATACCCCATCTATCTGCCTGCAGTAGAGTGTGTACACCCTCGTTACTGCATACCCCGTCTATCTGCCTGCAGTAGAGTGTGTACACCCTCGTTACTGCATACCCCGTCTATCTGCCTGCAGTAGAGTGTGTACACCCTCGTTACTGCATACCCCGTCTATCTGCCTGCAGTAGAGTGTGTACACCCTCGTTACTGCATACCCCGTCTATCTGCCTGCAGTAGAGTGTGTACACCCTCGTTACTGCATACCCCGTCTATCTGCCTGCAGTAGAATGTGTACACCCTCGTTACTGCATACCCCGTCTATCTGCCTGCAGTAGAGTGTGTACACCCTCGTTACTGCATACCCCGTCTATCTGCCTGCAGTAGAGTGTGTACACTTTTGTTACTGCATACCCCGTCTATCTGCCTGCAGTAGAGTGTGTACACCCTCGCTACTGCATACCCCGTCTATCTGCCTGCAGTAGAGTGTGTACACCCTCGTTACTGCATACGAGTTCAAATTTGCATATCATAGGTTTAATGACCATGCATATCAGAGTCGAAAGTGAAATCAACGTTGTTGACACCTCACCAAAAACACCGCAAGGAAGATTGACAAATCGGCGATAACAATGATTAACAGTCAAATCGTTGACAAATTTAAGATCCTGGCGAGATCCATGTACAGAACATTGTTTTCAACCTTCTTTGTCATTCGCCTAATATCATAATATCAATCTCTTAGAAGAGAGGAAGAAAGAAAGAGAGAGAGAGAGAGAGAGAGAGAGAGAGAGAGAGAGAGACAGAGACAGAGCGAGAGAGACAGAGACAGAGAGTGAGAGAGAGACACAGAGAGAGACACACACTCGGAGAGAGAGAGAGAGAGAGAGAGAGAGAGAGAGAGAGAGAGAGAGAGAGAGATAGAAAAGAGATACAGAGGCACAGACAGAGACAGACAGACAGACAGACAGACAGACAGACAGACAGACAGACAGACAGACAGACAGACAGACAGACAGACAGACAGACAGACAGACAGACAGACAGACAGACAGACAGACAGACAGACAGACAGACAGACAGACACACATACACAGAGGCAGAGGCACAGACACAGAGACACAGACACAGACACAGACAGATACACAGGCAGAGACAGACAGAGACACAGACAGAAACACAGACAGAGACACAGACAGAGACACAGATAGACAGAGACAGAGAGACAGAGACACAGAAACACAGAGACAGAGACACAGACAGAGACACAGACAGACAGAGACACAGACAGAGACAGAGAGACAGCGACACAGAAACACAGACAGAGACACAGACAGAGACACAGACAGACAGAGACACAGACAGACAGAGACAGAGAGACAGAGAGAAATCAGGCGATGGAAAACAAGGTTTGACAGTTGAAAACGTCCTCTGTGCTAAGGATTCACCGCCAACAGAAAGAGGCGCGGGCCCTCCATGTCGGTCTGTCCTGATATGAAGGCGACACAAAAATGGCTCATCCATCCACCACAATCCTCAGTCTTAAAACGCCCCAACACTTCCTTATTAGTTTGAAACTCCCTTGCGTGGTCAGCATCTCCTCGTTTTCAGCCCCTAATGGTCCGCCAACTTCCCAGTACTGCTGGAAGGTCTCGCTAGGCGTCCACGACCTTTCCTGATGGGATGTCTCTGTCTGTGGACAGCGGGAATGGCCGCTCCAGCTGCTGGGTATGACAGGCTGCAGACATGTTTGTCATTAGTCAAAGGCAGATGCTGCAGCAGCTCGTGATCCAAGATTGATATAGTGGAAGATTAAACAATTTTATTCAATAGGAACATTTCTGAGACAAATGTGGAATTGTGTGTGTGTGTGTGTGTGTGTGTGTGTGTGCGCGCGCGCGCGCGCGTGTGTATGTGCATGCGTGATTGTTTTTGACGTCTGGATAATTGCAAATTAATCATCATCTAATTGTCGGAGAAACTAATATCCTGGGGAAATCCACGAAGAGAATATCATTTCAAACATTCCGAACCTCTGCGATTTGGGAGTAAGTTCCAAACACGTAATTAGTCGTAATTTTATTGAAACATTCCCACAAGGAATGCAAAGCAATCGTTTACCGCTGTTTTTGCTCTCCACATGAGGATTACTCGTCCAACGAAAAGTGCTTGCGCTCTACGTGATGGACGCTTGGGGTCCACCATCGTCGTGACTGGTAGTTGACTCAAATAGTGCACACCCACATCCTCCGACACCCCCGATCTTTCTTTCCACGTTGTCTTACCCGTCACTTTTTTTGAACTCCCAAACTCCTGGCTTCTCATTGTCGACTTCCTTGTGCAGATGGCGCTTCTTGCTGGGCTCCCTCGCCCTATCCAAATGGAACGCCCCCGTCTGTCGACGGCGGGGATCTTGGATCAACGGTTAGCCCACACTCAGGATTTTGACCTCAACGAGTGTTTATAGCCGGTGTGACTGCAGTTGAATAGCATTTGAACGTGGGCGGATAATGTGTCTTTGCAATGTTGCCATAGGACATGCACTCTTCAAGATATATTTTT
The DNA here is from genome assembly GCA_034096865.1 of Theodoxus fluviatilis. NCBI lineage: Eukaryota > Metazoa > Mollusca > Gastropoda > Cycloneritida > Neritidae > Theodoxus > Theodoxus fluviatilis. Next base: position 18,038 of record JAWQFJ010034976.1, on the reverse strand, counting down.
TTCTTACAATGGCGCGCGCGCGCGATGTGCGTGCGTGCGTGTGTGTGTGTGTGTGGGTGGGTGTGTGTACGTGCGTGCGTGCATGCGTGCTCACAGCATGCCTTAATGTATATGGATGTGTATTTGTGTTGAAACTAAGTCTACAACTGGGTACCAAAAAGCTTTACAGTTATATGCGTTATCAGTCGAGTAAATAAGAGAGATTTAAGGAAACTGAGTGTCATTGCAAATCTGGGAAATCACCTGTTTGTCGCAGTCCCTTGTTCAACAGTCTCTCTGCTAGTCGTGCTTTTCCGCTTTGTATTGTTCTTCTGTATATCTTCTTTCCCAATCTGTAATTATGCTGAACTCCTTTTGTTCATCCGTTGTAATCTTTTTCATCTTGTACTCGATTAAGGAAATCTCGCTACTTTCATACTTTCCATTAGTTTCGCTTTTTGATATCTTCTTTGGTATTTTAGTTTTCATGCCTCTTCTCTTTCTTTTTTCTTGTTGTCATATTGCATACTCTTTCTGCCGATTAGCACTCCCCAAACTC
>JAWQFJ010034976.1:0-15000 GCA_034096865.1 Theodoxus fluviatilis | reverse complement strand
TCCTCCATATTCAGAGCGAGGTATTTTTCGCATGGGAAGTTATTAGCCACAAAGTAGAACGTGAAATAACTATTTTAAAAAGCAAGGTAGACGTTTGTTTTTCTGTGACTAAGAAAAGTGTTTAAACGATGTTAAATAAATATTGCTGTGACGATACCCGTAGAGTATTTTCTTGCATGAAAAAACAACAAAATATTGTCACAGTGCTTTTCTGATTCATAAATTCTCGCGAAGTAATCCTTTTTGGTAAAACTGGTTATCAATCATTATCAGCTTAATAATCTTAAAACAGCAAAGAGATAAGGAGGCCAATAGAAACAAAAAGAAGGGCAGCGATCAATTGCATCATTTCCATCGTCGATGAGTGTCTTGCAGCCTGAGTTTATACACGAGTTAGAGTCGGGTGCATGGGGACGAAATTATTTTTTTGCGTGGCAGTTTATAATTTCTTCGGTTTTGCACCACTGGGCACTCTCATCCAGCTTGTAGCATGGACGTGTCGATGACGACGATGGCAACCACGAATTCGATATTGACGTTGATAATCGTGATAACAAGAATCACCGTGATGATGGATAATGACGATAACGACGACTGGACGACGACGAAGACGATCATGACGACAATGATGATGATGACAGCGACGACTACGACGACGACGACGATGACATTAAATTGTATTGAAAATTATACATTCGACACTATTTTTCTGAGACTTTCCCTTGGATCAGCACAAGAGCAACCCGCGAACTCGAGGTAGCGGCAGAAGTTCCTCCAGAGGATCGTTGCAGAACATGGCCACATTGCTGTGAGAAATCCTTACCACTGCACCATGCACTTCGCCTTCCAGAGCGAAACCGAATTACAAGGGCTCTGGGAGCGATTCCGTGTTATGCGTCTTGCACAAACTCAGATTTGAAACCTTCAGTAGCATTACAATCCGGAAAGCAACGGTGTTAAAAACGGTACATCCATTAAGATAAACAGAAGACGTCGTCGACGCTCATCGCGACTGCAAATCTGGATTTCAGTTTTGAATAGTAATGGTAATCACGACTACTTTACTGACGTGTGATATTCGCACACGATCGACGGTTTAAAAATGCCTCTCCATGTGTTCCTTTACAAGTATAGGCCTAACGATTCCTTTGCGCTTCCGCAGACCAGTTACATTGCCTCCCTTGCAAGAGTACTTTAACCACACGGGAACGACTAACTAATTTGACGCACACATATCTTTATAAAATTTGGAATAGTGGCTCGCCCTGCTACCGATATTGCGAGGCGATTAGGTGCCGTAGTTCAGTCCCGGCTCGTGATGACTTGACTGCTGCTTTCCATCATTCCGACTTATCCGCGTCCTCTGACAGAAAACATGGAGCGTTAACACGAACCTTTTTGCATATTCCTTCACAGGTATTCTGTAGAGATAGATATACTGTTCGATTCCAAAGTCATCCTTCTCTCTTATTTTCAGCTTTCACTTTGCCCAGCCCTCAACCCCCCTATCCCCATCAGCCCCCACCCCACTTCCCACCCCTCCTCCACCTCATTTCATCTCCACAAACAACACGCAAAACCGTGTTTTTCCTTTCTCAATATCAGTTTGTAACTTTTGTGATATGAATACTTTCGGCGTTGGCCTCTCCGATGATCTCGGGGGGTGGGGATGGGGGTGGGGGTGGGGGTGGGGGGGTGGGGGGGAGGGTCCGCTATTGCGGAGGGCCGCTATCGCGGGATTTCTTTTAAAACAAAAGTTCTTAGGCCATTTTGATTCTTTTGTCCTAAAACGCCAAAAAACCCATAATATTTTTGTTAATTTTTTTCGAAACTTTGTTTTCGGTTTTTTTTTTTATTGCGGGGGGCCGCTATTGCGGGATTTTTTGGGTCAAAAGTTCTTCAGGCCATTTTGATTCTTTTGTCCAAAAACGCATAAAAACCCATAAAAATATTTGTTACTTTTTTGGAAAAAAACTTAGAAATGTTTTCGAATTTTATCAATAACGGGTGAAGCTTTTATACTCTAACTCCATCCCACGTTTGACTCTCAACGGGTGGTCCCTACGCCCTAACTTCAGGGCCCGACGCTGATGTTGGACACAAACGTGACAAAAAGTAACGCGTCCGGGTTTAGGTGAAACTCCCCGGACAGGCTAAGTCAGTCAGGCGGGGTGGCGGGTGCGGCCTAGGCTGAGCGCTATCGGTAAAACCCGAAAACATTTGTTTTTTCCAAAAAAAGAAACAAATAGTTTATGGTCTTTTAGGCGTTTTAGGACAAAAGAATCAAAATGGCCTGAAGAACTTTTGACCAAAAAAATCCCGGAATAGCGGCCCCCCGCAATAGAAACAAGTTTCGAAAAAAAGTAACAATAATATTATGGGTTTTTTGGCGTTTTAGGACAAAAGAATCAAAATAAAATGGCCTAAGAACTTTTGTTTAAAAATAAAATCCCGCAATAGCGGCCCTCCGCAATAGAGAGCCGACCCCATCTCGGGCAATCCAAATAGTACGACTCGTGTCTCATGTCAGGTGAAGCATGCATGAGATCGTCTATCTACTAAATGGGGACGATGCGTGATGCACAACAATGATGTACTCCCTTGGTGACGTAGCAATTTTCTGAGCTGGGCGACGACGTCTGTGCTGACTGATGTCGACGCCTGGCGTTGACCGTCGATGGCGGAAGCCAATAACTGCTGATGAATGGCGTCTGTGTTTACAGGTACCACAGGGCTCATTGTCTGGGTTCAACACGTCGCAATCGAATCTGTCATCGGTTGTCAGCCTACCGACCCACGCCGCAGACGACTATCACGACGATGGAGCCAGGAACCCGAGTAAGTGAGTGAGAGAGGACATGAGCCCAAAAAGAGAGGGGAAATAAAAAACAGTCCGGTAAAATGGCGCGGTCAGGCACAATTTTAGAGAACAGGGAATAGGAAAATGGTGTTGCCAGTCACGATGCCACATAGAAATTCAAACAGTTACGATTGTCATCCCCACAGATCACACAAAAGGCAACCAATTCTTATCTGGTTTGTTTTCCTTTGATGTGACTGGTTGAGGCCATTCTTAACAGAAGTTAGCTAAGTCTTAGTAAGATACTTGAAATATTTTGCCGGTAACTTTTCCCTTTTTAATTGGTCGGAATTAAAAGTAACGGCGGACAGATCTGTTGCGTGCGCTGATTTAGCAGTTCAAAACTTATACAAGTATATTGCTTTATTACAAATCTCCTACAATCTGCAGATATCGTAATTGTTATCCCTTTATATTTGTGACTATAACACCACCTACCCACCCTTATTGGAACCAAAGGACGTTGGCTAAAGTGAGGGCCATATTTTGAAAATGTTTTCTCAGTAGATACTCTCGTGACATCTTGAATTGATTTGCGCTGTACCCACAGGAATCAAAATCTTGATTCCATTTACTGAGCAGGGCCTACAGAAATCTGAGTCAATACTAGATGACCTCAGAAAAGACATTATATAGCATACGATACAAGATTTTATCTATTTCTTTTTGCTCAGTACAGAGTTAAGTGCCTTATATTGCAACATTGTAAAATGGTCAATGGTGACAGGATTGTCGAATTTACCTTTTGGAAGAGCTCTGAATCTTTGTGAAGTCGCTGTCTAATTAAACACATGGACGTGCGGCGATCATGAAGCAATGGATAATATCGATTACGTCGATGACTAACAAGCAACTAGATGTCACCTTGTCTTCAGATTCTCACTTCTGGGTTGTAAAGGAGCGGCATTAATAAAAATAGCTTGCCTACGTAAACACGAAATGAAGGACATTATGATTTGCCAGTAAATGTTTGGAGAAAAGTCCCTTCATCAAGGCAGTGCATTACATTCAGAACACTAGTCTCAGCCACGCTCAATGAGTGCATTAGATAGTGTTTGCAGATAAACAAAACTGTTTGTGAAGGCGACCGCCCCATTTCAAAAGAACTGTCAATCGATGTACATGAATAGGATTGGTTCAACCAGTACTTGGTCCAATACACAAAGAAAGCGTTTTATTATAATTAGAGTAATCATCTCTAGGGAACCAGGAAGCTGCCTGTGTCCACTGCTCTGTTGATTTGGAAAACAAACACACACAAACCCTACAAAGTTTCAACGTTTTTCTCAAGGAAAAACCCTCGCTTGAATGAACAGCTGAAACAAATTCGAAAATGTCACCGCCTCAAGAGTTTACACTACCTCTTCTTCATTGGTAATTGTTCGCTACATTCACTTTAAGTAAAAGCGAATTATTCGTTTCATTGCCCATCGTCGATAGAAAAAGCTGACACTTCAGGAACTTGAAGACACAACAAAGAACAATTAACATGTAGTTCGAACATTCGGGTTACACATGGAAGGTCCGCCAGCTGTGAGGTCGTAAATTCGAAATGACCATAATGTCTTTAAATATGTTAACTGGGATCATTTTACCACAGTGTGTATGTGTGTGTGTGTTTGTGTGTGTGTATGTGTGTGTGACTGTGTGTGTGTGTGTGTGTGTGTGTGTGTGTGTGTGTGTGTGTCTGTCTGTGTCTGTATGTCTGTGTGACTGTGTGTCTCTGTGTGTGTGTGTGTGTGTGTCTGTATGTCTCTCTCTCTCTCTCTCTCTCTCTCTCTCTCTCTCTCTCTCTGTGTGTCCCGGGAAATGTTCGTGACGACACAAGTCAATCATTTCAAACCACTAATTGGAGGATACCAACACACAAGTAAATTGGCAACTTAGCGTCTTGGCATGTATAGACATACCAATGTCTAAAGAGCGTGGAAATGAACAAGCCAGCCGGCCAGGTAGGAAGCGAGCAGCGAAGACAATTGTCTTCGGGAGCACAAAGGAGGAGACACAACATACTCCTGAACAATTTAATATTTTCTCGAGGTGTTTGCAAACAATGTTTAATGAAATCATTTGTTAAAATATTGACCACCAGTTCTAAACTTGACATTCAGATTATTTTATTAAAATCTCATTCGCGTAGCTTTCTGTCTGTGCTTCAGGCCCTCCTCAGAGCTTATGTTGTATCTTAGCATTCTGGAACACTACGATAAAAGAGTCCAAAACTAAATAATTGTGAAAATGGCTAATTTGGGAATGATTAAAATACCATCGTCAGGCTCAACCGAGAACTTCCAAAAACTGCTCCAATGAATTTTGAACATTCCGCACTCTGGGACACACCAGATTATAAAACAAATTAGGGTATCAGAGAAGTGTTCGGATTGTGCACACCATGGGGTATTAGATTATTTGTTCGAAGTCACGGTTGTCTTCAGAAGGATGTGTTTGCCTTTCCTTTTTTTCAGCCGCCGTGGACTATTACGACGACAGTTATTACCCGTCACCGAACGAATATTACGATGACCGTGCCCATTACCCTCTCAACGGAAGTGCACCTCGCGTCCACTACGAAGACTACTATGATGACAGGTAAGTTGTATGCATGAGTACAATGCAGTACAAATGAATACAACACAAGAGAGACAATACACTACAACACAACGCAACACAATGCAATACAACACGATACTACTTTAGTAATCCTTTAAAGAAATGTATATGCTGATCATCACAGAATTACACCTATAGTAAAGATATAGTAAATATAGACTATCATAAAAAGGAACACAATAATAAACTGTTTAAAACAGAAATAGTAAATATACGGTGTGTCAAAATCGTTAGATCTTCTCTACGGACAACTCACAAAGGGAAGAGGCCAACCCGACGTCCCCAGCTAAATTATAAAGCCGTCTGTCATATTTTCTTCGTTCCAGGGGTAAGTCCATGGCAGCTGTGACGTAGGATGTCGTGGACTGCTTAGTTAGAGCCTTATTGTTGTCTAACATTTTAAGCTAACAGTAACACTCACACTTATCTATGATGAGATGCTTTGGACCTTTCCTGCTCCTTCTCTACCCCCACCGCGACTTCCCCCCGGCCACCCTTTTTGTAAATGTACTTCGTGGAGACCTCGATGAATGTAATCCAAACTTTTGTATTTTGCCTGTCTAGGACCGTTGAAAGCTGTAAGGCTTTTTACAGATTCCTCCATCCATTTTCAAGTCTAATGTGTGTAGGGCATCAATATACGGATTGGGAAAATGAGTGTATTAATGAGACTTGTATTCCAATGCAAATTGGCAACGGACGTGGGAAGGTTATAGCAGGAGTATACGCTTCTCATTAACTATATTTCACAACCACATCCAAGTTTACCTAGCTATACTTGTCTACAAGGGTACTCAAGAATAGCTAGATTACGCCTCTGAAACGACACAACAAAGAAAATATTTGAATACACAGGTGAGACACACAAACACACACACACACACACACACACACATACACACATACACACACCAGATGTATCGATCATCATGGCCATGGACTCCCATGAAGACTGCTGATTCAAGAATGCAATGACTTTGGTTACTCTCACTTTACAGATCCCCCAGCGCTCACCGTGGCTTTGAGCAAAAACCCTCAACGCCGGTAGGCAGTGAACTGCAATGGATGAATAGAGTCAAAGCCACAGCGGATGGAGTCTCCACAACTGGGGGCTCGGTGGAGAGAGATCGGGGTGTATCCGGTGTAGACTGGGCGCCCCATACGTCATCGTGGAGGGCAAGTACGCTTCCCAGTCACCAAGCAACTCCCCCTGGTGGCAGTCAGGCTGGTGGCTTTGGTGGCGTTCCTTTGTACTGGCACGGGGAGCACGAGTACGAGGGTCCTGACGACGGGTACAAGGGCGAGAGCGAAGGGGAGGACGCTTACAATGGAGGCTTTGGGTCTTCGAGGTGGGGAGCTCCGCCTCAGCACCAGGCAGGCAAGGCATTGTTCCCTCTGTGGTGTGGAAGTGCACACGCGTTTTCAAAGCCGCGTTTTCAAAGTGTAATTTTGCTCACATTGTTTCAGTCGAATCAGTCCACAATGGCCACTGGAATGAGAAAACTCCCTGACTTACCTCAAAATTTGTGGTTTTGTGGACTTCAGAACGGAAAATGATAACATATGTCGTATTCTGCTAAAGGTTCTGTTGATGTTTTGGTCTCAACTGTATAGCTCCTGTATTGACAAGTTTTATATTCAAAACGTTCCCCTTAGGCAATCGTCTCAGTCATCGAATTTATTTTAATGACGTGTTGTGATTAGTTTTCATCCTATTTACATTTCAAAGAGTAATCCTGACCACGTTAGTATTAATACGTCAACCCAGCATAGTCAGTGGGATACACTTTGCATCTTTTAAAAATGTACATTTGTTGCATTATTGTATCTGTCGAATATTGCACTTATGTTTCTCTATGAGTTTTGTATAACCTTTAAATGCCTCTCTCGAAGATTTTCTCCCAAAACTTCCTAAAGTACCAACAAGAATAGCTTACATCAGTCCATTCATTCATGATATTTCCGCAACTGCAATGTTTCTCTTTCGAGTCAACTTTGGATTGAATTTTGTGACTGGAGCAAACAGTAGGAAACAGAAGGATTCGACTCAGGATATGAATTTAGGCAGTTTTTGTATTGCTCTTGCACATCATATTCGATTATGTATCACGAGACCGAAGAAAACAGTATTATATCCTTGGCTGGCTAGCTCAGCATATTTCTATGTACGCTGTGTTTCTTCCCAAATGACCGCTAGATGTCTATTTCCAGAACACTTTTCCTTGTCATTTTGTTTTGCCATTCAATCTGTGAAGGCTATTTGACATCAACCAAATTTAATTTGTGAGATTCCTTTCTGAAAGGTTCCAAGACTTTTCTCTCTGATCTTCAAGCGACGAAATGGTTTTAAAGATATTTTTGGGGGAAAAGGGGGAGAGATTAAATACGTTCTTATACATTTGGCACGTTTGTTGAGTAGCAAACTCGGCACCGATGACGTGAAAGCTCGATTTGGCAAAACAGCAATTAATTTGATTGTAAAGGAACACCCGCTAATGCGCATGCTTTCTCAGTCTCCTCGATGGCCCCTTCTCTCCTCGAGATCCGCCTGCCAGCATCTATGCTTCCACGCCCTTTGTTCAAACTTGCAACTGATAAAGATTTAACCCGGAAAGCCACATATATGATGATGTACCCAAAGTATTCAGTTTCGTGTTCAAGGCACAACGTGCATGCAACTGTTCTGACTCGATTCCAGTACACCAGACAGAGAAATATGCAGGAGAAAATGTGAACTCACTTAATTTGTACCAAGTATTTGAGAATGAAACTGCTCAGCAGATTCTTGGTTTAAAAAAAGAGTTAGCTGGAAATTGACTCCCGAGATGTCACGGCAAATCCCTAAGGTGTTTGCTACAACATTACGGAATTACTTTCCTTTTTCCGCAAGGGACTATATTATTTTCAGAATTTATTAGATTGAGGAGAGACCCAAAGTTTGCCTACAAAAATGCTGATTTAGATCTTCTGGACGGAACCCAAGACATCAGAGAATGATCCCAATTTTAGAATGTTAACGTAAAGACCTTGACTAAATGATTTTGGGACGTTCAATTAGAGACGTTCCTTTTTGGGGGGTGGGGATGGTGTGTGTGTGTGTGTGTGTGTGTGTGTGTGTGTGTGTGTGTGTGTGTGTGTGTGTGTGTGTCCTTTCTTTGTCTTTTGAAGGGGAGGATGAAGCATTTGCAGCGGCAAACGACTCGGAAAAACACTTTTCTGTATGCGTGGGGTATCACTGTTGTCAGCAAACGGAAAGTTGTCCCGTAAAAAAACCATTCCAAAGCCAACACGTTTGTAAGTTTGGATTTGTGACTATTTCAAAAGATGGAATAGCGCGCGCACATACACACATATACAAACACACATACAAACACACACACATACATACACATATACAAACACATATACAAACACACACACACACACAAACACATATACAAACACACACGCACACACCCATACACAAACACAAACACACACACATACAAACACACACATACATATACAAACACACACAATCACACACACAAACACACACACACACACACACACACACATACATGCGAATGCAGGAGTTATAGGCAGGCACGCAGCCAAACACACAGGCAATCAGGCAAGAAGATACACAGGTAGGCAGGCATGCAGGCAGGCAGGCAGGCAGGCAGACAGGCAGGCAGGTAAGCTTACAAAGGCAGACAGGCAGGCAGGCAAGTAAGCAGGTAGGCAGAAAGACGAGCAGGTATACTGAGTGATGATGATGGTGGTGGTGATGGAGGTGTTGATTTGGCGAATAGATCCACAGATTTTCGAATGATGGTCGTCGTCTCTGATTCCAGTTTAAGTGTGCAAAAAGTTGAAATACATTGAACTAAATAGACGGAAAATATGCTTATATTTTTGCATCATACTTTGTTGACGACAGTCTCTGACAATGTATTTAATTTGATGCTATCGATGTTTTCACCATTAACTATAATTTGCAGACACATACTTTGTGAATAACGCTTGACGGCAATTTCCTCCTTTATTTTTCCCCCAAACTCGAAAAAGATATCTCTTGTTGCCCAGGACGACCACACGAATTTCGCCCAATGGAGTTTGCCATCAGTCCATGACTTTGAAGCTGCGCCAATCTTGGTCTTTGGAGATGTAATCTAATCCTCATCAATATTCAGATAGTTGGTTGTGCCTTTGTTGTTCTGCAAATACAGGCCAAATTTATAGCAGCAAATGACTTTGCAGGAATCTGTCCTGTCCTTCCTGTGACTGTGGAATCGAACACCGTGACCATTGCCACTGACCAGGGCTGCAAAATGTAAGTAGTTTGCACGTAGACTGCGTGCTGTGAATGATGATGTGAAGATACAGGTTTTACAGTGGTTTTTATATGATGAGACAATTAAAGCAAACCAGGATTTCCAACAGTTCTACCTATGATCACATGGCTTCTTGATCAATGTTTGACCATTACCTAACGACAAAGACAAGCAGTGAGAGAGGACGCACACAGTGTTGCGCCATTTTCACTCTAAGCTCACTGCACAAGACCCTCCTGTGGGTTCGGGGTTTAAGAATTGACCCACCGCGTCTCCCTACGCGATTCGTAAGAGGCGAATAATTAGGGACACGGTGGCTTGATTTGCTTTTACTCTGAACTGTTCTATTGATTATCATGCTTAATGGCGTTACATAGCCCACAAAGATTGATAGGCCAAAAAACACTATCCATCCATCCTCTGCACACGACGCGACAAAGCGACGAAGCAGCATGCAGAATGTATGGCGTAAAAAACACTCTCCATCCATCCTCTGCACACGACGCGACAAAGCGACGAAGCAGCAAGCAGAATGTATGGCGTAAAAAACACTCTCCATCCATCCTCTGCACACGACGCGACAAAGCGACGAAGCAGCATGCAGAATGTATGGCGTAAAAAACACTCTCTATCCATCCTCTGCACACGACACGACAAAGCGACGAAACAGCATGCAGAATGTATGGCGTAAAAATCACTCTCCATCCATCCTCTGCACACGACGCGACAAAGCGACGAAGCAGCATGCAGAATGTATGGCGTAAAAAACACTCTCCATCCATCCTCTGCACACGACGCGACAAAGCGACGAAGCAGCATGCAGAATGTATGGCGTAAAAAACACTATCCATCCATCCTCTGCACACGACGCGACAAAGCGACGAAGCAGCATGCAGAATGTATGGCGTAAAAAACACTATCCATCCATCCTCTGCACACGACGCGACAAAGCGACGAAGCAGCATGCAGAATGTATGGCGTAAAAAACACTATCCATCCATCCTCTGCACACGACGCGACAAAGCGACGAAGCAGCATGCAGAATGTATGGCGTAAGACACACTATCCATCCATCCTCTGCACACGACGCGACAAAGCGACGAAGCAGCATGCAGAATGTATGGCGTAAAACACACTATCCATCCATCCTCTGCACACGACGCGACAAAGCGACGAAGCAGCATGCAGAATGTATGGCGTAAGACACACTATCCATCCATCCTCTGCACACGACGCGACAAAGCGACGAAGCAGCATGCAGAATGTATGGCGTAAGACACACTATCCATCCATCCTCTGCACACGACGCGACAAAGCGACGACGCAGCATGCAGAATGTATGGCGTAAAACACACTATCCATCCATCCTCTGCACACGACGCGACAAAGCCATGAAGCAGCATGCAGAATGTATGGCGTAAAAAACACTATCCATCCATCCTCTGCACACGACGCGACAAAGCGACGAAGCAGCATGCAGAATGTATGGCGTAAAAACACTCTCCATCCATCCTCTGCACACGACGCGACAAAGCGACGAAGCAGCATGCAGAATGCATGGCGTAAACAAGAAAAAGCTCGCTGCCTCGAATAAAAAGCAGTCTATTTTGTCCGCGACTAAGCGGCTCAGTCACCAATCAACCAATCAGAAGGAGCTCCGGGGAGAAACCACTGAGTTAGATGATAGTACCCATGTAGATCAGTAGAACCAACTCGTGAAAGAGAGGCTCGTGAGTTAGATGATAGTACCCATGTAGATCAGTAGAACCAACTCGTGAAAGAGAGGCTCGTGAGTTAGATGATAGTACCCATGTAGATCAGTAGAACCAACTCGTGAAAGAGAGGCTCGTGAGTTAGATGATAGAACCCATGTAGATCAGTAGAACAACTCGTGAAAGAGAGGCTCGTGAGTTAGATGATAGTACCCATGTAGATCAGTAGAACAACTCGTGAAAGAGAGGCTCGTGAGTTAGATGATAGTACACATGTAGATCAGTAGAACCAACTCGTGAAAGAGAGGCTCGTGAGTTAGATGATAGTACCCATGTTGATCAGTAGAACCAACTCGTGAAAGAGAGGCTCGTGAGTTAGATGATAGTACCCATGTAGATCAGTAGAACCAACTCGTGAAAGAGAGGATCGTGAGTTAGATGATAGTACCCATGTAGATCAGTAGAACCAACTCGTAAAAGAGAGGCTCGTGAGTTAGATGATAGTACCCATGTAGATCAGTAGAACAACTCGTGAAAGAGAGGCTCGTGAGTTAGATGATAGTAGGCCTACCCATGTAGATCAGTAGAACAACTCGTGAAAGAGAGGCTCATGAGTTAGATGATAGTACCCATGTAGATCAGTAGAACCAACTCGTGAAAGAGAGGCTCGTCACGGCGAGAAGTAGAGAAACATAGTAGCATTGTTGCATCGTGTGTAACGGTCTACATGACCGTGTGAAGAGTTATGGCGCAACAGCGTGACTGCTGCCACTTTCAGGAACTCAGTTTCGTTCCTGGCTGGGGAGAGCAACTGCGCGTTTTAAGCATCTTTCCCGAGCATCCAGATGGATGGGAACGTTCTAACCGCTGGATAAGAGCATCGAAAATATCTACAAGTCTTGCAAATACTGATTGTATACTTACGTGCATGCATGCCTGCTTCTGTGTGCGTATATGTATCTGTATGTGTGTATTTGAGTGTGTGTGTGTGTGTGTGTGTGTGTGTGTGTGTGAATGTGTGTGCTTGTGTGTGTATGTGTGTCAACATGCGTGTGCGTGCGTGCGCGCGCAACAGCGCACGCGTGCGTGCGTAGGCGATCTCACGAGCGAGCGAATGTTTATATGAGTGAGCGAGGGTGTGAGTGCGTATGTGAATGCCTAACTGTAAATTTGATGTGTGCACCGTTCACCTTGCACGCACGAGACTTGTTCATTCACTTTAAAAAGCTTCAGTATATTCAGAGGAGTGAAAGCAATGCAATAGTTTTTCCATTTGTTTGTTCTAAATACAGGTGGGGTGAAACCATTGATTCCGTCTTTTCTCTTCTTTGCAGTGTCATTCGTCTTGGAGGTCGCAGCGTGGGAAGCGTGGAAAATCTGACCTTTTCTCACTCTGGCAGGTAAAAAGTTAATTACCCTTTTTTTTTTACAAATTAATTTTCAAATTAGTTGCATTACACAAATTCTGCGTAGTTATTAACACATCTCAACATAAACGCTTTGTGTTTTGATTACACTAAATTTACAAATAAAAAACAGTCCTACAAAACTGCACATTTAAAACTAGAGGAACAAGAAGGGCAAAGCCCATACGACTCACATGGTTGACCTTGACCTGTATATGACCTTGACCTTCAGGTGACCTTCAAGGTCAAGGTCAAACAACTAAACCTACCAATGACATCATACACAAAGAAATGCTTTACACATTTTCCTACCAAAATACATGTGGCCTTGACCCAAGGTCAAGGTCATCCAAGGTCATGCAACACAAAGCTGTTCATTCAAGACATAGGAAGCACAATGGTGCTTATTGGCACTTTCTACCATGAGATATAGTCACTTTTAGTGGTTCACTACCCCATTTTGGTCACATTTCATAAGGGTCAAAGTGACCTTGACCTTGATGATATGTGACCAAATGTGTCTCATGATGAAAGTATAACATGTGCCCCACATAATTATTAAGTTTGAAACAGTTATCTTCCATAGTTCAGGGTCAAGGTCACTTCAAAATATGTATACAATCCAACTTTGAAGAGCTCCTGTGACATTGACCTTGAAGTAAGGTCCATCAAACTGGTATTAAAAGATAGGGCTTGCTTTGACCTATATACCACTTGTAGCTAAGGTCGCCATTCTCAATAACGTGGGAGAAAATTGGGAAAATGTGAAAAATGACTGTTTTTGAGACCACATTTATGGCTCCTGTGACCTTGACCTTGAAGCAAGGTCAAGTCACAATGAATGTTTTTTGAGGCCTTGTCATCATACACCATCATGCTACATTTGGTGTTGATAGACTTAATAGTCTCCGAGAAAAATCCAACGTTTAAGTTTTTTACGCCCGGACGGACGGACGGACGGACGGACGACACGGCTGAGTACATAGACTCACTTTTGCTTCGCATGTGAGTCAACAATGTAATCAGACGAAGAGGGATGGGGAAGGAAGAAGAGTCTGGGTAAAGATAGAGAGACAGACAAAGAGGGGAAGCGTACGAGATCGGCGGACGACTGTACGACTGTATTGGTTTGCTTCAACGGCGTTACAGGCAAAACTCTGCTGCTCCTATGGGCAATTTAAATGGGTCACATCGATCGCGATTGTGCTGCAGACCAGATGCAACATTAGTTCCAAGGACCTCGAGCTCCAGTCGGTTACATTTGTCATAACGCAGCGAAACCCTCGCATTGACTTTTCATCAGTAGGCGGATGTGGTGATGGTTAGACCTGCGACGGATCTATGGAGAGCTCAGTTGGGGGTCTGGTGATAGTGCGGCGTAATCGACCGGACTGGCATGTAGGCGGGTGTCGCTGGCTGTCTCCTGCGGCGCAGTGCTATTATTCATGGCGGTTGATTGCTAGAAATGAAGGGTGGGCAGGAAGATAGATTGTCAGTGGGTTCAGAAATCTCGGATTATTTCCTCCCTTTGATCTGATTTGTGGCTCTTACGCTCTGATGTCGATTACAAAAGCAGAAGAGTAAGAGCAATACGAGAGAGAAAGATATAGATAAATAAATAGATAGATAGATAGATAGATAGATATATAGATAGATAGATAGATAGATAGATAGATAGATAGATAGATAGATAGATAGATAGATAGATAGATAGATAGATAGATAGATAGATAGATAGATAGATAGATAGATAGATAGATAGATAGATAGATAGATAGATAGATAGATAGATAGATAGATAGATAGATAGATAGATAGATAGATAGATAGATATAGATAGATAGATAGATAGATAGATAGATAGATAGATAGATAGATAGATAGATAGATAGATAGATAGATAGATAGATAGATAGATAGATAGATAGATAGATAGATAGATAGATAGATAGATGGATACAGACAGACAGACAGACAGACAGACAGACAGACAGACAGACACACACACACACGCACACACACAGACACACAGACAGACAGACAGACACACACACACACACAGACAGACACACACACAGACAGACAGACAGACAGAC
>JAWQFJ010034975.1:22500-26183 GCA_034096865.1 Theodoxus fluviatilis | reverse complement strand
AACTAAACCTACCAATGACATCATATACTAAGAAATGCTTTACACATTTTTCCTACCAAAATACATGTGACCTTGACCCAAGGTCAAGGTCATCCAAGGTCATGCAACACAAAGCTGTTAATTCAAGACATAGGAAGCACAATGGTGATTATTGGCACTTTCTACCATGAGATATGGTCACTTTTAGTGGTTCACTACCCCATTTTGGTCACATTTCATAAGGGTCAAAGTGACCTTGACCTTGATGATATGTGACCAAATGTGTCTCATGATGAAAGTATAACATGTGCCCCACATAATTATTAAGTTTGAAACAGTTATCTTCCATAGTTCAGGGTCAGGGTCACTTCAAAATATGTATACAATCCAACTTTGAAGAGCTCCTGTGACCTTGACCTTGAAGCAAGGTCAACCAAACTGGTATCAAAAGATAGGGCTTACTTTGCCCTATATACCATATATAGGTCAGGTATCCAATCTCAAACACTTCAGAGAAAATTGAGAAAATGTGAAAAATGACTGTTTTTTAGACAACATTTATGGCCCCTGCGACCTTGACCTTGAAGCAAGGTTAAGTCACTATGTATGTTTTTTGAGGCCTTGTCATCATACACCATCATGCCACATTTGGTATTGATAGACTTAATAGTCTCCGAGAAAAATCCAACGTGAAAATTTTCGGACGCCTGGACGCCCGGACCGGACGCCCGGACCGGACGCCCGAACGCCCGGACGCCCGGACGGACGAAAAGGGTGAGTACATAGACTCACTTTTGCTTCGCATGTGAGTAAAAAAATTCCAAGGAAACAAACATTATCAACATGACACACACATCAATCACCATCTCCAATCCCCCACACCAGCCCCCCCCCCAAAAAAAACAAGCATCCCATTTCCACTACCGTCATCTTGGGCGCAGGTTTGCGCTCGGTGCGGGGGCGGACGAGACCGTAGTACTGCTGTCGGATGACCGCCTGGTTGGGCACTTGCTGGGTGCCAATCAGACTTCGGACCGAAGTCTCCATGGGAGCGATCTCGTTGAAGGCGATGGTCTTGGTGGTCAAGTACACTTGACGCTGTCCACCATCACCATGCGGCCCCCTGGCTGCTGAGCTATAGTAGTTCCTGCTCAGGCCTGATGCCTTGGAGAATCTCCCTCCTGTCTTCTCGTCCTCGTCGTCTGAGAGCGCCAACTGGGAAACCATGGTTACCAGAGAGCTCTCGTCCGGCTGCTGTGGAGTGCGGCGACAACTGCCACCCTGGTAAAGGTTGGAAGGTCAAGTTGTAAGGTCAAGTTGCAAGGTCAAGTTGCAAGGTCAAGTTGCAAGGTCAAGTTGCAAGGTCAAGTTGCAAGGTCAAGTTGCAAGGTCAAGTTGCAAGGTCAAGTTGCAAGGTCAAGTTGCAAGGTCAAGTTGCAAGGTCAAGTTGCAAACTCATGTTGACAGGTCTTTGAAAACATGAGTGAATATCAAAACTCAATGTGACTGGGAATAGCTTAAAAACATTTGCCTGAAAAAGATCAAAAGGTCAAATTGAAAGATCTGGTTGAAAGGTCAATTTGGAAGGTCAACTTGCAAGATCATCTTGCAAAACTCATGTTAAAGGGTCAATTTTTAAGGTCAAGTTGCAGGTCAATTTGAAAACAGTGGTGAGTGTGAAAAGTCAGTGTGATTGGGGATAGCTGAAAAACATCAGCCTGATAGAGATTGAAAGGCCAAGATGCAAGGTCAACTTGAAAGATGTTGTAACATGATAAAACTGAAAATAAATGTGATATTAGGGATGGCAAAGAAAATAGAGCTATTTTAAAAAATGCAAACAAAAACAAGATAATGAAATTCAAATTGTATTGAACATTAAATAGATCCAAAAAAATTGTTAACTACTTTAAATCATTCATTTTTCGGGAAGTTCTCAGATTGTTTAAAAAAGTTTCACATTCATCTTCCTGCAGCTCTGCTGCTCAGAGAACAGAGTGTATTTCAATAAATCAAAGGCACTCCAGATGTTATGGTTCTAAACGCAGCTCAGCTGCAAAGGCAGTGACACAAAATTCAACCGAGATAGAGTATCATATCTGTCTCATCCACGAGACTCCTGGTAAAGAACGGAAAGACTGAGTGAGTGAAAGGAGTTTGACAGCCTGTCAGCCTTTGTGGGCTATGCAAACCCATTGACAACATAAATTACAAAAGCTGGACAGAGTAAGAGCAATTCAAGTCTAAATTTTCCTCGTCATTTGCCTCGTACGAATTTCTAAGGGAGACATAGTGGGTCCTACCTTACTCCAAACCCACAGGGGAATAATGCAAAGGCACTATTATAACTGCTCAGTAAGCCTACAATAAAGGAACAGTAAGCCTACAATAAGGGAACAGTAAGCCTACAATAAGGGAACAGTAAGCCTACAATAAGGGAACAGTAAGCCTACAATAAGGGAACAGTAAGCCTACAATAAGGGAACAGTAAGCCTACAATAAGGGTACAGTAAGCCTACACTATGGGAACAGTAAGCCTACAATAAGGGAACAGTAAGCCTACAATAAGGGAATGGTAAGCCTACAATAAGGGAGTGGTAAGTCTACAATAAGGGAATGGTAAGCCTACAATAAGGGAACAGTACGCCTACAATAAGGGAACAGAAGATAATAACCAATATGGAGGGACAAAAGGGCATGCATGTGCGTCATCATTCTTTCTGAGTGCAGAGAGAAATGTCTGCGTGCACGCTTGATTCCTCAGTAGGAAGAGCAGCTTGCTCCAAAACAAGAACGAAGTGCAGCACCAATGATTAATAATGACGAAAATGACAACAAAGATGAAGAAGACAGGGGGAGGGAAGGGGACGGGAGGGGAAGTGGGGAGGGGGAGGGGGAGGGAGAGGGGGAGGGTGAGAGGTAGGAGGGGGAGGGGAAGGAGAGAGGGGAGGGGAAGGAGAGAGGGGAGGGGAAGGAGAGAGGGGAGGGGAAGGAGAGAGGGGAGGGGAAGGAGAGAGGGGAGGGAGAGGGGAAGGAGAGCGGGAGGAGGAGGAGGGGGAGGGGAGGGGGAGGGGAGGGGGAAGGGGAGGGGAGGGGGGGAGAGAGGGGAGGGGGAGGGAGAGAGAGAGAGGGGAGGGAGAGGGGAGGGGGAGCGAGAGGAGGAGGAGGGGGAAGGAGAGGGAGAGGAGGAGGAGGGGGAAGGGGAGGGGGAGGGGGAGCGGGAGGAGTAGGAGGGGGAAGGAGAGAGGGGAGGGAGAGAGGGGAGGGAGAGGAAGAGAGGGGAGGGAGAGGGGACAAAGACAAAAGCAAAGAGGAGGACGAGGATGAGGAGAAAGGTTAGAATAGCCAGGTGGCACTCGTAGTGCTGTTGGATCTTTCTGCTGCATGTGATACCATAGACCATGACGTGATGCTTGCACGTCTGAAAGATTTGGGCTTGTCAACTATTGTTCTTACCTGGTTCAAAAACTACATGTCAGAAAGGACATACAAAGTGCTCGTACAGGATTCAATATCCAACGATTATCATTCATCCTGTGGCGTCCCTCAAGGCTCCATTCTCGGGCCTGTACTTTATTCTCTATATACTACGCCCCTGAGCAGACTAATTGAGAGTCATCTCATCCCTTACCATCCCTATGCTGATAACACCATGCTCTACTTAACGGCGTCGCCCGAGAATTTCCACCAAGCGAAATCAAAAC
>JAWQFJ010034975.1:0-17500 GCA_034096865.1 Theodoxus fluviatilis | reverse complement strand
TATAATCCCTATTCAGATACAAGTACTTCTTTACTGGGTAAATAAAAGGATTTTGTAGTATCTGGGAACATCAAGTGAAACTAAATCAAACAAGAAAAATCACATCTTTGCGTTGAAGCTTCTTGGTCAGGCACACACAGCAATAGTAACAAGGGAAACAAAAAACGCTTCACTGAACATATTCCCCATAACACTTATCGATCAGTCTAAATCAGCCATAGTTAAGTAGTAACAATGAATTTTGTCCCCCTCAAAAAAGAGAAAGAAAATCAGTACAACATTAACTGGCAAAAGAAGAAACACAACGCACAATGCCACAGAAGGCCAAAGGTCATATGAATAATGAATGACAAGGTTCGACTGACATGCCTTGCCGGAAGTAGCGCAAAGACAGTGTCTGACGCGCAGCAGATGGCATTCTCTAGTCGACTGGAAAAACAGCATGCATCTTTCATGCGCAGAGCAATGCTTCCCTCTCATCACCTTGGCAGAAATACACACACGGGAAAAGGAAGTAGGAGAAAAGAAGAGAGGAGGGGGGGGGGGGGGTGGGGGGGGGGGGGGGGACTGAAGGAGGATGAGAAGATAATAGAACAGGAGATAAAAATGGAGTGTACCGAAAAAGAGAATACCCCATATGGACAGGGATGGGGACGAGAGGAGAGGAGAGGAGAGGAGAGGAGAGGAGAGGAGAGGAGAGGAGAGGGGAGGGGGGGGAGGGGAGGGGAGGGGAGGGGAGGGGAGGGGAGGGGAGGGGAGGGAGGAGGAGGGGGAGGGGAGAGGAAGGGAGGGGAGGAGGACGGAGGGGGGGGGGGGTGGAAGGGAAGGGAGGGGAGGGGAGGGAGGGGAGGGAGGGGAGGGAGAAGAGGAGAGGGAGAGGAGAGGAGAGGAGAGGAGAGGAGAGGGGAGGAGAGAGGAGGAGAGGGGAGGAGAGGAGAGGCGGGGAGGAGGTAGAGGAGGAGAGAGGGGAGGAGAGAAGGGAAGAGGGAGGGGAGGAGAAAAAGGAGAAAAGAGGAGAGGAGAGGAGAGGAGAGGAGAGGGAGAGGAGAGGAGAGGAGAGGAGAGGAGAGGAGAGGAGAGGCGAGGAGAGGAGAGGAGAGGACGAGGAGAGGAGAGGAGAGGAGAGGAGAGGAGAGGAGAGGAGAGGAGAGGAGAGGAGAGGAGAGGAGAGGAGAGGAGAGGGAGAGGAGAGGAGAGGAGAGGAGAGGAGAGGAGAGGAGAAGGGCAGGGTGGAGAAGGAAGGGGAGGAGGAAGGGGAGGAGGGAGAGGAAGGGGAGGAGGGAGAGGAAGAGGGAGTGGAGGAGGGAGGGGAGGAGAAAAAGGAGGAGAGAAGGGAGGAGGGAGGGGAGGAGAAAAAGGACGAGGGAGGAGAGGGAGGAGGGAAGGAGGGGGGGGGGGAGAGAGGGAGGGGAAGAGGGAGGGGAAGGGAGGGGAGGAGGGAGGGGGGAGGAGGGGAGGGGAGGAGGGAGGGAGGGGAAGGAGAAAAAGGAGGAGGGAGGGGAGGAGGGGAGGGGAGGAGAAAAAGGACGAGGGAGGGGAGGTGGGAGGGAGGGAGGGGAGGAGAGAAGGGAGGAGGGAGGGGAGGAGATAAAGGACGAGGGAGGGGAGGAGGGAGGGAGGGGAGGAGGGAGAAGAGGAGGGAGGGGAGGGGAGAAGGGAGAAGAGAGGGGAGGAGGGAGGGGAGGGGAGAAGGGAGAAGAGAAGGGAGGAGAGAGGGGAGGAGGGAGGGGAGGAGGGAGGGGAATGAGAACAAGAAGGGCAAAGCCCATACGACTCACATGCTTGACCTTGACCTTTACATGACCTTGACCTTCAGGTGATCCTCAAGGTCAAGGTCAAACAACTACACCTAGCAATGACATCATACACTAAGAAATACTTTACACATTTTTCCTACCAAAATGCATGTGGCCTTGACCCAAGGTCAAGGTCATCCAAGGTCATGCAACACAAAGCTGTTAATTCAAGACATAGGAAGCACAATGGTGCTTATTGGCACTTTCTACCATGAGATATGGTCACTTTTAGTGGTTCACTACCCCATTTTGGTCACATTTCATGAGGGTCAAAGTGGCCTTGACCTTGATGATATGTGACCAAATGTGTCTCATGATGAAAGTATAACATGTTCCCCACATAATTATTAAGTTTGAAACAGTTATCTTCAATATTTCAGGGTCAAGGTCACTTCAAAATATGTATACAATCCAACTTTGAAGAGCTCCTGTGACCTTGACCTTGAAGCAAGGTCAACCAAACTGGTATCAAAAGATAGGGCTTACTTTGCCCTATATACCATATATAGGTCAGGTATCTAATCTCAAAAACCTCAGAGAAAATTGAGAAAATGTGAAAAATGGCTGTTTTTTAGACAACATTTATGGCCCCTGCGACCTTAACCTTGAAGCAAGGTCAAGTCACCATGTATGGTTTTTGACGCCTTGTCATCATACACCATCATGCCAAATTGGGTGTTGATAGACTTAATAGTCTCCGAGAAAAATCAAACGTTAAAGTTTTAAACGGACGCCCGGACGCCTGAAGGGACGAATCGGGTGAGTACATAGACTCACTTTTGCTTCGCATATGAGTCAAAAAGGAGGAGGGAGGGGAGGAGGGAGGGGAGGAGAAAAAGGACGAGGGAGGGGAGGAGGGAGGGGAGATGAAAAAGGAGGAGGGAGGGGAGGAGGGAGGGGAGGAGAAAAAGGAGGAGGGAGGGGAGGAGAGAGGGGAGGAGGGAGGGGAGGAGGGAGGGGAGGAGGGAGGGGAGGAGGGAGGGGGAGGAGGGAGGGAGGGGAGGAGGGAGGGAGGGGAGGAGGGAGGGGAGGAGGGAGGGGAGGAGGGAGGAGAGGGGGAGGGGAGGAGGGAGGGAGGAGGGAGGGAGGAGGGAGGGGAGGAAGGAGGGGAGGAGGGAGGGGAGGAGAGAGGGGAGAGAAGGGAGGAGGGAGGGGAGAGGGAGGGAGGAGGGAGGGAGAGGGAGGAGAGGAGGGAGGGGAGGAGGGAGGGGAGGAGGGAGGGGAGGAAGGAGGGGAGGAGAGAGGGAGGACAGAAGGAGGAGGAGGGGAGGAGGGAGGGGGGGACAGAAGGAAGAGGGAGGAGAGGAGGAAAGGAGGAGGGAAGGAGAGAAGAGGAGGAGGAGGAGAGAAAAAGGGAGGGAGGGAGGAGAAGAGGGAGGGAAGGAGGAGAGGAGGAGGAGGGGAGGAGGGGAGGGGAGGAGAGAAGGAGGAGGGAGGGGAGCAGAAAATGGAGGAGGGAGGGAAGGAGAAAAAGGAGGAGGGAGGGGAGGAGAAAAAGGAGGGAGGGGAGGAGGGAGGAGAGGAGAGAAGGGAGGAGAGAGGGGAGGAGGGAGAGGAGAAGGGAGGGAGGGAGGGAGGAGAAGGGAGAAGAGAAGGAGGGAGGAGGAGGGAGGAGAGGAGGGAGAGGAGAGGAGAGGAGGAGAAGATAGGGAGGAGGAGGGGAGAGAAGGGAGGGGAAAGAAGGAGGGAGGAGGAGGAGGGAGGGGAGGAGAGAAGGGAGGAGGGAGGGAGAAGAGAGGAGGAGGATGGGAGGGAGGAGGAGGGGAGGGAGAGAGAAAAGGCAGGAGGGAGGGAGGAGAAGAAGGAGGAGGGAGGGGAAGGAGAGAGGAGGAAGGAGGGGAGGAGAGAGGAAGAGGAGGAGAAGGAGGGGAGGAGGGGAGGAGGAGGGGAGGAGAGAGGGGAGGAGAGAAGGAGGAGGAGAGGGAGGAGAAAAAGGAGGAGGGAGGGGAAGAGAGAATGGAGGAGAGAAGGGGGAACAGAGGGGAGGAGGGAGGGGAGGAGGGAGGGGAGGAGAGAAGGGAGGAGGGAGGGGAGAAGAAAAAGAAGGAGGGAGGGGAGGAGGGGACGGAGGAGAAAAAGGAGGGAGGGAGTGAGGGAGGGGAGGAGGGAGGGGAGATGAAAAAGGAGGAGGGAGGGGAGGAGGGGAGGGAGGAGAAAAAGGAGGGAGGGAGTGAGGGAGGGGAGGAGGGAGGGGAGATGAAAAGGAGGAGGGAGGGAAGAAGAAAAATGAGGAGGAGAGGGAAGAGAAAGGAGAGGGAGGAAGAGAAAAAGTAGGGAGGGAGGAAGGAGAGGAGGAGGGAGTGGAGGGGAGGAGAAAAAGAAGGGAGGGAGGGAGGGAGGGGAGGAGGGAGGGGAGGAGAGAGGGGAGGAGGGAGGGGAGAAGAAAAGGGAGGAGGGAGGGAAGAAGAAAAATGAGGAGGGAGGGGAGGAGAAAAAGGAGGAGGGAGGGGAGGAGAAAAAGAGGAGGGAGGGGAGGAGGAAGGGGAGGAGAAAAAGGAGGAGGGAGGGGAGGAGGGAGGGGAGGAGAAAAACGAGGAGGGAGGGGAGGAGGCATTGGAGGAGAAAAAGGAAAAGGGAGGGGAGGAGAGAGGGAGAGGATTCGAGAGGAGTGGAGAGGTGAGGAAAGGAGGGGGGGGGGGGGGGGGGGAGGAAAAGAAGAGTGAGGAGGGGGGAGTGAAGAGAGGAGAAGAAAGCAGAGGAGACAAGAGGAGGGCAGAAGGGAACGGAAAAGGAAGGAGTGAGGGGAAGCAAGTTGCGATTAGGAGAGTGAAAGACTGCAGAGACACACATGTGGAGATTGGATAATTTGAAGAAAATGGAACAGAGGATGGAAACAAGGCTTTAAGTACAGAACAAGTTGAAAAAATGAAGCCAAATTTATGGATCTGATCAAATCTGAGCCAGCTAGATATAAAACATGAAGAAAATAAAGAATGTAAAGTTACAAGATTTCGTGTATCTATCAAACAAACAAATAAACAAACAGATAAACAAGCACCAAAATATTTTAAGCGAGGACCAAAATTATCATGTAGTTTTACCAGAAACTTAAAATCACATATAAAATGAAATAGAAAACAAGACAATAATCCAACAATCAATACAATATTAGTGAATCGCTTTCATTTAGATCAGAGCATGCAACTCATAACAGCAGTAGAACTTTCTGGTGTTGCCAATACATGCCATCGTTTTAGTGGTTGCTTCATTTTTCCCTGCAAATTGCAGGAGTGTGTCTTGGAACTGGAATCATTGGAGTCAGAGCAAGAGTAAAGGCTTGAAATCATTGGAGTCAGAGCAAGAGTAAAGGCTTGAAATCATTGGAGTCAGAGCAAGAGTAAAGGCTTGAAATCATTGGAGTCAGAGCAAAAGTAAAGGCTTGAAATCATTGGAGTCAGAGCAAAAGTAAAGGCTGTTTCAGAATTTGCTGCATCTTTGTGTTTTGAAATGGGCTCTAGTCCTTCTCTAAAACAACACTGCATCCTTTGCAGATGTCTAACATATTACTGTAGGACACCTAATGTTTATGGAAATCTGTTATTTTCAAATGTAGAGATGAACTCATACAGAGTTTCTCTTTCCTTTGTGTATTTTTCTAAACATCAGATAATGTGAATGATCCGACAGGGACTGGTAATGTATGAGTTTCTGAAAATGTTCAATGCATGTGTACATAAAGTGAGCAAAACTCATCATTAATCGTAGGACCACATGCCATAATTATTATTGTTATTATTATTATTGTTATTATTATTATTATTATTATTATTATTATTATTATTATTATTATTATTATTATTAATATTATTATTGTTATATTATTATTATTATTATTATTATTATTATTATTATTATTGTTACTTTTTTAAATTATCATCATCATTATCATCATCATCATCATCATCATCATCATCATCATCATCATCATCATCATCATCATCAAACTACAACTTTCTGCTTTGTAGAGAGCACTGAATTCACCTCTGAAAACACAAGACCACAGACAAATGAGGAACTTAACAGAAACACCAACCATGTTACAACTCAAAACAAAGTTTATGCTTCCCATGTGTAGCACACTTGAAACCTTTTACAATCTGGTGAAAGAAGCCAAGCTACTCATCCATAAAAGCCAGAATGCTTTCGAAAGAAAAGCCACCCAGCAACAAAGAACTGGAACAGACGTGGTGTATGGAGAAGCAGAGCCATACAACCTTGCAATAAATGCTACTTTAAGGAGTGTTAGGGGCTGGCTGAGAGACACCTCGGCGCAGGAAGACGGGTATCCACAAAAGGTGCTGATGACGTGTGACAGAGACAGCTGGGCTCATAGAGTAAGATAAAGACTTTGCGGATATGAATTTGAGGAAGTATGGCAAAACAAAACTCTGAATAATATACAAGATTTATGAGAGAACTGAAGATAAAGATGGTGGGGGAGTATGATGGAAATGGACATCCAGTTTGTCTCAAAGCAGACGATCTTGTGTTTATTGATCTTTTAAGACAACCACCTGTACAGAAAAGTATGTCTTTCTGATTGATAGGAAACTGTACAGGGACACTCTCATTTGATTCCGTTCGGGAGTCAGTGAGTTGTCCACACAGGTGAGATGATGCCAACTCGAGGTCAATGATGACGATTTTATTTGCTCACTGTGCAAAAAAGACTATGAAGATGAGAAACACTTCTTGTTGGAATGCCCTATCCTCTATGATCTCCGGCAAAGATACATCTGGAGTTTATGTATGCATGACCTGCTCTTCGTTTTTCATGAGTTGTTATCATCACAGAATGAAACATATTAAGAAGTGTTCACAAATATCTGTACTAGGCATTTTAACAGCAGCGAGAGTAATGAGGCTGTGATCACAGGAATTCTTTATAGCAATGGGATGTAATGTAATGCGGTGAAGTGTAAAGTGAAGTGATGTCATGTGATGCGATGTGGTATGATGTCATGTCATGTCATGTCATGTGATGTGATATAACATTATGATGTACTGAGTCAAATTGGACAATGGGAATAGTTTTGCTTACATTTGTGTGTACCCCTTGTGAAATGCCGGAGACCTAACAATAACAGTTTTGCATTGTATCGTATCAAGCTGTATCAAATTGTAACTCAAACAAACAAGGCTTGGGGGAGGGAGAAAGAACAATTTCTGTAAAATTCCAATGGATCAAGACCATCCAAAACAAAGATGTAAAAATATGTCAAAACCGTTGTAAAGGGGGCAAATCAATTTTTTGGATGCGGGGAACTCTCTCCCAAGGGGTCCTCGGCAAGTAGACGCAGGGGCCATATTCCCAAGGAGGCTGTTTCAAGCATGACCTCCTCTTGTAAGTAGGGGACCTCCTCTTCCTGAAGCTGACAGGTGTCCTCTGCAGGATGTACTTGTCTATGTCCTTCTTGCGGGGGCTCCTGAAGTCCAGAGGCAGACAACAGGGAAACCGGTAATGCTTAGGGAACCCTGGAGCAATGTCCCCGCCCTGGAGGCCATTGCAAAAAGCGCTTTAAAACAGAATGATCCCCAATGCTGCAGACGCGGGCTCTGAATGATGAAGCTGGTGTCCACTAGTTCTGACCATATGCTGTTCTGTGATGACAGGGTTCGGCTTTCCTCTCTCTCTCTCTCTCTCTCTCTCTCTCTCTCTCTCTCTCTCTCTCTCTCTCTCTCTCTCTCTCTCTCTCTCTCTCTTATATCTAAGACTATTTCCTGTAGCATGACGAGAAAGAGGAAAGAGCAACTGAAGGCTGACTACAAAGGACTAAAATGGCTGACAAGCCCAGCTCAGTGTGTGATGACTCCTCCCAAACGGAGGCAGCCTGATTCTCCATTTCCATAGAAATTTTGAGATTTCACTTGATTCAGAAAGCTGCATCATCTCTATGCATGTCGCCCTTGCTGCATATGAGACACTCAACATCTTTTCCATATTTTGACTAGTTCATTTGATATAATGGTGGAGATATTAATTCTTTAACTGTGCAAAAATGATGAAAAATTGGATGAAAAATGGGAGAGATATCAATTATAGAAAAACACCCTTACAGATTGGAATACATGTTCTATTCCAAATCTTTTGCTGGGCCAATATCTTCAGTGAGTGTCGTAGGAAACAGTTTATGACAGCAGTTTGCAACAGTTTTCAACACCTGAGTAGAGCACTTTGTCCCAGATTTGGCTGTGGGCAGAGTAATAGGAAGTGTAAATTGGGTAACTCTTTTTTCTGCATCATCTTCGGCCATCGAGGGAAGCAAGGGTCAGTGGGGGTGATGCGACTCGGGTGCAGGACACCGTGCTGGGATATTCCACACTGAGCACCGACTGTCAGCTGCAGTTCAACACTCACCTCTCAGTATCCAACAACTCATCGTCTTCCTCATTGTCTTCCTCCTCTGCGGCAAACGGGACCTGCAGCTTGATGGAATCAGCACCTGGCTTTCGAAGCAAGGAGGAGGGCCGGCTCTGGCTTTGTGAAATGCTGGCAACAAATGAACAGACAGCGGTAAATGAAACTGGAACTAGAGCAAACTCTGAGAGCGTAAACCTCTGCGTTGGAAGCCACAGTGTCTCTTCCATGGTCTCTATAATTAATTCACACAGGATGTTCTGCAAGCCAGGCCCGACTGGCACAAGATAGCAGTCTCTGAGTGCAGAATGCATACACTGGAGTCATCAATAGTTTGACACCATCAACTTTGTAGTGTGCGATAAAATTTCTCTTTAAGGTTGGAGTGCCAAAACAAGACAACAACCTCCAAAATGTAATGGGTTGTTCCTTGGGGGAAACTCTTATCATATGCCACATTTCATCAGAATCCGTTCTGAACTTTTAGAGTTTTGTTTGCCAAATAACTAACAAACTCTGTGTGTGTGTGTGTGTGTGTGTGTGTGTGTGTGTGTGTGTGTGTGTGTGTGTGTGTGTGTGCATGCATGTGCGTGTGTGTGAGTGAATGAGTCTGTGTGTTTGTGTGTGTGTGTGTGTGTGTGTGTGTGTGTGTGTGTGTGTGTGTGTGTGCATGCATGTGCGTGTGTGTGAGTGAATGAGTGTGTGTGTGTTTGTGTGTGTGTGTGTGTGTGTGTGTGTGTGTGTGTGTGTGTGTGCGTGTGTGTGTGTGAGTGAATGAGTATGTGTGTGTGTGTGTGCGTGTGTGTGTGTGAGTGAATGAGTATGTGTGTGTGTGTGTGTGTGTGTGTGTGTGTGTGTGTGTGTGTGTGTGTGTGTGTGTGTGTGTGTGTGTGTGTGCGTGTGTGTGAGTGAATGAGTGTGTGTGTGTGTGTGTGTGTGTGTTTGTGTGTTTGTGTGTGTGTGTGTGCGTGTGTGTGAGTGAATGAGTGTGTGTGTGTGTGTGTGTGTGTGTGTGTGTGTTTGTTTGTGTGTGTGTGTTTGTGTGTGTGTGTGTGTGTGTGTGTTTGTGTGTGTGTGTGTGTGTGTGTTTGTGTGTGTGTGTGTGTGTGTGTGTGTGTGTGTGTGTGTGTGTGTGTGTGTGTGTGTGTGTGTGTGTGTGTGTGTGTGTGTGTGTGTGTGTGTGTGTGTGTGTGTGTGTGTGTGTGTGTGTGTGTGTGTGTGTGTGTGCATGCATGTGTGTGTTCACTCCTTTTAACACAAAATAAATCCATTGACATCATACATTTCCTAAGTAATTTATCTGCATTAGATATCTACCAGCAAGAAAACAAATAGAGGCCAAATCCTGCAAATAACAAGAACAACAAGAACAACAGTTAGATGGGACAGATCAGCATACATTACTAATTCATCTCTAGTCACACTTAATTGTCTTTACTTCAACTCAGAGTCTGGTATCCTATTTTGGGTTACCTCTCTTTACGCCATTACCACCATTAACCTGACTTAGACTTTACTCATGCAGTCGTTTGTGTCTGGCAAGACAAGATTTCCAATGCAGAGGCCCCAATCCAGTAGCCATCTCCAGCATGAGCTAATGACATTTCAGCTGGCTGGGACATGCACAACAGATCACGCAGACATGGCAGTGTGGCAGACATGGTAGTCTGGCAGACATGGCAGTGTGGCAGACATGGCAGTCTAGACATGGCAGTGTGACAGACATGGCAGTCTAGACATGGCACTCTGGCAGACATGGCAGTCTAGACATGGCACTCTGGCAGACATGGCAGGCTGGCAGACATGGCAGTGTGGCAGACATGGCACTCTGGCAGACATGGCGGTGTGGCAGACATGGCAGTGTGGCAGACATGGCACTCTGACAGACATGGCAGTGTGGCAGACATGGCAGGCTGGCAGACATGGCAGGCTGGCAGACATGGCAGGCTGGCAGACATGGCAGGCTGGCAGACATGGCAGTGTGACAGACATGGCAGGCTGGCAGACATGGCAGGCTGGCAGACATGGCAGGCTGACAGGCATGGCACTCTGGCAGACATGGCAGTCTGGCAGACATGGCAGTGTGACAGACATGGCAGTGTGGCAGACATGGCAGGCTGACAGGCATGGAACTCTGGCAGACATGGCAGTCTGGCAGACATGGCAGTGTGGCAGACATGGCAGTGTGGCAGACATGGCAGTCTGGCAGACATGGCAGGCTGGCAGACATGGCAGGCTGACAGACATGGCAGGCTGACAGACATGGCAGTGTGGCAGACATGGCACTCTGGCAGACATGGCAGTCTGGCAGACATGGCAGGCTGGCAGACATGGCAGGCTGGCAGACATGGCAGGCTGACAGACATGGCAGGCTGACGGACATGGCAGTCTGACAGACATGGCAGTGTGGCAGACATGGCAGTGTGGCAGACATGACACTCTGGCAGACATGGCACTCTGGCAGACATGGCAGGCTGACAGACATGGCAGGCTGACAGACATGGCAGGCTGACAGACATGGCACTCTGGCAGACATGGCAGTCTGGCAGACATGGCAGTGTGGCAGATATGGCAGTCTAGACATGGCAGTCTAGACATGGCAGTCTGGCAGTCTGGCAAACATGGCAGTCTGGCAAACATGGCAGTCTAGACATGGCAGTCTAGACATGGCAGTCTGGCAGTCTGGCAAACATGGCAGTCTAGACATGGCACTCTGGCAGACATGGCACCCTGACAGAGTCTCCAACCACAGCAAAATGGAGAGGTTAAGGATGGAATGGTTGATTCAGAATTGGCAGAGTATCACCTCATCTCTTCTAGGAAGACAGATGGAGGTTAGCGGCTGCTGCCACTGCTTAATGGTCAAAGGGACCTTAGCTTCCCCACTGAATATATTTATTTTTGGGTGATTTTTGTTCATGAAAACAATGAGTAAACAGCAGCTACTTGCTTCAAAGCAATTTTCATGAAGGATGTAAAACAATTCAGGCACTGATAGGTTAAACATGCATGAAAAAAGTCAATATTGTCCCAAAACCATCACCAACACCAAAACAGTCAATTGCGGGGGTGGGGTGAAGGGTGGGAGGGGACTAGGGGGGGTAGGGGGTGGGGTGGGGGTAGGGGGTGGGGGTGGGTAGGGGGGGTGGGGGGGTGGGGGGGGTGGAAACAATGAATAAACAAACTGTCAATGAGGTGGCTCAACAGACCTGCTGTTCTCCACAATATCCGACAACATTCCGAGAAGAGGTTATCAAGTGTTTTTCTTTAAATCAACCCCATAAAATCCCATACAGCTCTGTATCACTTGGAAACTACATTGTTGTTGTTGTGACTGTTATTATTGTTGTTGTTTCTGGCTATCATTGCTGCTTGTTACCACTGTCACTATCTTCATTTATTGAGATGCTTATGGTTGTTGTAGTTTGTTGTTGCAGTTGCTATGGCTGACGTTGGTTGCAGTTGTTCTCTGATCTTGTTCTTGTTCTCATTGTAGTTGGTTGTTGTTGGTTGTTGAACTTAGTGGTCATTAAAGTTGGATGTAGATTTTTTTTCTGGGTTGGTTGCTGCTGCTGCTGCTGCTTATATTACACACACTGCATTAATGTAAAGTTGTTGGTTGTTTGTTGAAAAAAAGACATGTCAAAATAGAGACAGGTAAGGCAGGATACATTGCTGCATGATACCATGTTGCACCTTACACTGCCCTTTGCTGCCGTTCCCATTCCTACCTCACTGACTCTTTGTTGTAACTCTAGTGATCAAGTCACAACCTGGCAGACATGACACTCTGGCAGCCACAGGAGCAGGCCCCTGACTGAGCTACAGGAGCAGGCCCCAAAAGCCCAGCAGCCAGGGGTTCCAGCTGATGAGGGGGCACCCAGCTGCTAGGGCCTTCTGTTTTTCTCCAAGCATTCACTGCATGACTTCAGGTATGCACATGCAAACATCTCATCCAAGTAAACACCAAGTGCATTTTACATGACAGACATGCAAGACATGAGGAAAGGACAGGTTTCCTCACCTCTCCAGATCATCGACGGCTTCTGATGAAGAACACGGCACCATAGGGATCCCCCCAAGACCATCTGAAAGACAGAACAAATGAATGAATAAATGAATGAATGAAGTGTTATGGCCTGTCAGCCTTTGTAGGCTATGTAAAGCCATTGATCACTAAAGATGGTTAGAGGAAAAGCAAGTCTCGATATTCCTAGTTATTCACCTTTTGCAAATTGCATAGTTACTCTACATGTACAGTATTTCTACTGTCTATTCTGTCTGTCTGTCTGTCTGTCTGTCTGTCTGCCTGCCTGCCTGCCTGCCTGCCTGCCTGCCTGCCTGCCTGTCAATGTGTCCATCTGTGTGTTAGTCTGTCGATGTGTCCATCCATCCATCCATCCATCCATCCATCCATTCATCCATCCATCCATCCATCCATCCATCCATCAGTCCATCAGTTCATTTGTCTATCCACCCATCTGTCTATTTATTTATCTCTCACAGTCAGTTTGCCATCCTTCACCTTGTGTGGGGTCAGGGTCAAGCTTGAGGCCATCAGGAGGCCCTGCAGGGGTCACCCATCCCATGTTGACCCCCACTGTCAGCTGGTGGGGCAGGGGGGGACGCTCGGACTGGCCTACGCGTGACCCCTTCACTGCAAAGAAATAAACAGGTACAGACAGACAGACAGACAGACAGACAGATGACGGACGGACTGACGGACGGACGGACGGACAGACAGACAGACAGACAGACAGACAGACAGACAGACAGACAGACAGACAGACAGACAGACACATTGACAGGCAGAAGATAGACAGACAGGAAGACAGACAGACAGACAGACAGACAGACAGACAGACAGACAGACAGACAGACAGACAGACAGACAGACAGACAGACAGACAGACAGACAGACGGATGGACGGACAGACAGACAGACAGACAGACAAATGAAGAAATGGATGGATGGATGCATGGATGGAAGGATAAATGGAAGGATAAATGGATGGATGAACAGATGAAAAAATGGATAAATTAATGACCTGACCTGAATGATAAATAAACTGACCCAGTCCCCATGCTCCAAGGCATCCTCTTTAACTGCTTAGGGCTGTCTCTGGCGGACTTGTGAAGTAAGCTCCAGATACTGAGTAGCCAGGGGTTCCTGCTGACGAGGGGGGCAGGGAACTTCTAGGAGTCTGCCAGCAGTCTACAACTCCCTTATTTAGTCACATGTCATGAGTTGATCTCACTGGCATTTGGACTGAGCACCAAGTGCCTTCAGTCTCTGTGAGAGCACGGAAGAGGCGGGGCGGAAGCCCTTCGAAACCAGCATATATTTTTCCTTGTGAAGTGCAGTGTATAGATGTCTGCATCATGCCAGAGGCATACTGTACACTCCAATAGAGCAGAGCGGTGAACTCACTCATGACTTTCTCCATTTCCTGCTCCCTGGCTGCCTGGGCATCGCGGTCGCGGCCGGAGGAGGGACGACTCAGCTTGGCGGAGCTGGGTCTCTTAGACTTGCTGGAGGAGGTGGTGCTGCGCGCGCTGTTGGTTCTCTCGTACTTCTTGATGAGGTCTGGTATGGAATTCTGGCTGCCCCTGCAGAGGTAGAAAATGTGCCGCAGTGTACGTGGGAACCCTTTACCTCTCCATGTACAGGGAGTAGACTACAACATTTCCAAGAACTTCAAGTTAACATCTGAAGAGAAAAGTGTGAATGCAAGGCAGCAATAGGCCCTGCAGGGGTTAAAGGTTGATGTGCACAAGGCAGACTTGATTCAAATGAGATGCAAATACATGCAACACTCACAATACTGTTATATAGTAGAGAGAGAGATGATGACTAGAACAATATGCAAATGAGATTCAAATGCATGCAATACTCACCATGTTGTTTTCTGGTAGGAGGCAAGAGGGGGCTCAATGCAAATGAGATGCAAATGCATGCTCCATTCAGCCTGCTGGTTGTTTTTTTTCGAGCACAAAAAAGGATGCTCACTGTCCTATTTTTAACAATCTAATTACATATGCAAATGAGATGCAAATATATTTCCACACTTAACATGCTGTTTTCTGGTAGGAGAGGGAGGAGAGGGGGGCTCAATGCAAATGAGATGCAAATGAGTGACACACTTACCATGCTGTTTTCTGGTAGGAGGGATGAGAGGGGGGCTCAATGCAAATGAGATGCAAATGTGTGCCACACATACCATGCTGTTTTCTTGTAGGAGAGGGAGGAGATAAGATGTAAATAAGATGCAAATGTATGTCACACTAGCTCCACGCAAATGAGATGAAAATGAGTGCCACACTTACCATGCTGTTTTCTGGTAGGAGAGCGAGGAGAGAGGGGGCTCTGTTTCTAGAGTCTCTGAGAGAAGGCTTGTGCCCTCGGTGCCAGGAATGTTGTCGCCGTCTGTGTCTGTGGGTTGAGATGCTCCAGTGTCTGTCTGGTCCTGCACTCCAGGAGAGGATGCATTGCTGCTGCCCCTGCTGTCAAGTGCAGTAGCAGCAGAATGAGAATGAGTCAGTTTCAACATGCACAGCCCAGGCCCTATGACAGACAGACAGGAAAAGTGTGTGACCGCAGGCAGGGACTGAACTCACAACCTTTTGGTTGGCACCCAAAATGTAGAACTACCAGCTGAGCTACCTTGGTCCCTGTCATCTCCTCCTGTCTACACCACCCTGCATCAGTGGCTGCTGTTTCAGCCTTACATGCCCAGATGACCTTTTGCTTAAAGCATTACAGCAGAGAGTTCCTAGCAAGACCCACTTTGTAATCTAATGTTTCATGATGGAGTAACATTTTCCTTTTTAATCCAACTCTTTCTAAAGTTACCTCACTTTCACAAATCCTTCATTTCATTTTTATAATTTGGAAGTTTCTGAATATTACAAGAAAGACACTTCTATTCTAACAAGTATCATAGCGCTATACCAGACTAATTACAACATTGAAATCAAGGTATTCAGTGCATAAATCAAAATACACACACACGCACATACACACATGCACACATGCATGCATGCATGCACACACACACACACATGAGGGCACACATGCATGCACACACACACACACACACACACACACACACATACACACACAAACACACACAAACAAACACACACACACAAACAAAAACACACACACACACACGCACACACACACGAGAGCACACATGCATGCACACACACACATACACACACATACACACACACACACACAAACACACACACACACACACACACAACACACACACACACAAACACAAACACAAACACACACAACACACACACACACACACACACACACACACAACACCAGCTAGGACTGATTCTGTCTACATTTCTACTTATCACATGGCATAAAGAACTCTGAGACAGAGAGGTCAGAGTGCATGACCAGCAGTTGCTTGCAGCTAGTGGGTGCTGCATTCAAAGCTGTGTTGTTCCCAGAGTTGCCTGCTTGAGCAAGGCATTTAAATCCCATTGCTTCTCCCCACCCAGGAGTAAAACTGATACCTGCAAGGGCTGAACTGGAACATCATGAACATTAACTATGGTGCATCTCATTCTAGTCGGTTTACATGCATCCAAGGGAGTTGGGGTGGTGTTGGGAATAAAAATGATAGAGGCCCAATGATCAGGGGTTAAAACCATACAGTTTATAAACTTGTACCCATGAATGGGTGAAAAGTTGTAATATTAAAAAATGCACCTTTGCTGATAGTTCCCTAAAGACAAAAACACAAAATGATCCGCCTACTGTTTGCTGGCAGAGTGAGGGCGGCCTTTCAGGGAACTCTTGCTGCCAGGTCTGCTCTGAGACGGCGGTGGCTTTTTGTTGTGGTGCTGGAGCTGGCTGGCTTCCACCAGTCCAAGATTGTAGACCTTGGCCTTCACTGCTGACAGCTGTGCCAGAGATGCATTGGCAGAGCTCAGCCAGTCCTGTGGATACAGACATACACACATCTACAGATGTACACACAGACATACACACTTCTACAGATGTACATACAGACACAGGTACACACACACACACACACACACACACACACACACACACACACACACACACACACACACACAAATACTTATTGTAGGCTTGCCCAGACATCTACAAGTGAAGATACATACATGATAGGCTGTATTTGGAATTCAAATGGAAACGTGTCTAAACAGCCAGATCATTAAACAACTCCTCCAGGCAGCCATTTGTAAACCGCTTATTGACATAGTACACACGTTGCCCTCATCGTCCCATCGTCAATACGACTGCCTCCTTTCCCTTCTTTTTTAAATGCACAATGTAGATACGCTGATACCTGTCCCGTATAGAATTCACGATCCTGTGTTGACAGAGGCGCCAAGGACCACTGATGTGTCACCCCGTGGATCAAATTACCAGCAAGTTATATTCTGGGCACAAAACCTGAGTACATAATGGGCATTCGAGTATAGAAATGCTTTTCAGTCCTCCTCAGATTCATAACAGTGCTGGCACAAAGGAATAAGTTTGCTATTTACCTTTACATTGAATGCCGGTATTTGCTGATTAGAACAGATCGTGACGTCCAGTAGCGGAAACCAGACCATCCCGTCCCTACGAAATGCTTTTTTTGTCTCGTTCAAATAGATAGTCTTCTCTGCCCCAGAGAGTCTTCAAGGATTTATATAAATGGTATCTGCAACTTTTCATGAGAGTTTCAACTCATATACCACCGTATTCACCTAAAAGGCGTGTTTAAAATTCTCTCAAATATTCTTTCCTCTCGTGGTACGTTTTGCTCCTCATCCCATCACTGTACCAAAATCGTATCTATCAATACCTGACTTAATCTTTTCTGCCCGGGTTTTTCGCTAGCACCCGAATGTACGCATTGGCTTATATGCTTTGATGTGGATATCTGGACCGGTCCATTTTGTAATAGCCTCGCCAGTTATTTACTGCTCTAATTGTAGCGTTGATGTACAGAGGGGTGCCTACCCCTGCTCAAGCACCATAAACAATAATATTTGGCGCCTGGTGGGGGTACTTAAAGGAATCGTTTTAAGTCTCGCAAATTGACGGCTTCTAACAACCGAACAATCACTCAAACCCCACAATTCTGACGAAGTACAATACACACAGGTTGCACCTGGGCATCCACTAAGTGGTTAAAAGAAATATCCATCTGGAGCAGAAACACACGAGAGTTTTCTCCAGACACTTTATTAATCTTTATCAAACCGGCTCTTGCCCCTCTGTTACTAGATCTGACTGTAACATATTAGAGGAGAGTCCGTGTAGTAAAGAGAGGTCCCAAGATATCTATATTCGTTTAGCAGT
>JAWQFJ010034974.1:12500-15562 GCA_034096865.1 Theodoxus fluviatilis | reverse complement strand
TTATTTCTTGGTACCTCAAGAAGTTGTGTCTGTGTGTGTGTATTGACTCTGAATCATTGTGCGTTTGTGTGTTGTTGCAGAGGAGCAGTTCATATACGATGTGTGAGGTTGCTAGAATGCTGGTGAAGTGCAGGAAAGCGTGATTGGCTATCTTGTATTGTAAGTAGAGAGACTGTGTCACTTGTCATAGTGAGAAGCGTTCGTTAGCAACAGTGTTTTCAGTCAAGTTGTCGAGTTGGAAAAGACGAAAATCTTTCACGCAAGAACACCCACTGGAGATGTCTGGACTGGACACAAGCTTGGACTATGAGACGTGTTATACATCACACGACAGAGTCAACAGTCTACAACAACTCTTAGACACAGCCAAGAGAAAAAGGATGAAGATGATGACTCAAAAGCTTGACAAGGCGACAGAATTAAGCATGCTTCAGAAAAGGATCAAGAAGCAGGAGAGGGTCATCCGGGAAATGGAAATGCGAAATAAGAAAGAGGAGGTAGAGGAAGCTGCCCTGCGAGTTCGAGTGGAGAAGATACAGAAGGAGACGACAGCCCAGCGGACGAATCTGGTGAAGCTGGAGGGCCACTACACGGCGGAGATGGCAGCCTTGTCCAAGGACCTGCAACGCTTCAACAGCGCATACGGCATGTCCAGCTGGCAGGCCCCGCCCATCACTTCCCTTTGGCAAGAACTAGAGCACCTCCATCGGACTGCGATGTCCCTGATGGCAGAGTTAGATGTCCATAGAAGTGACTCTGCACGGGAAAAGTCTACCGATGAAAATTCCGCAAGACGATATGTGTTACAGGAAAACATTTCAGAAATGATCCGGAGAAATGCAAACGCAAATTTTTTTATGGAAGAGACAATACAAGAAAAGCGGAAAGTGCTTTTACGAAGACACTTTGAAAAAAAAAGGAGTTTGGAGGGCATGAGTGACCTGCTCCGAATGGCAAGTGCGGACGGGAGTCTGCGGGGTGTTGCGGCATTAGGGGTCGCAACATTGAGGCATCCGCCTTCCTGTTCTCTCTCCCTAGGGGCGCGGAGATTGTCCAATACTCCCTCCTGTGCTCGCGTGTGCCTTTTTGGCTTGTCCGAGGCTAAAGGCTGGGGCAGCTCTGCCAAGCCGATTCTTCTCTTCTCGACCTGCAAGAGGTCACAAAAAGGAGGCACCCGTCCTCCCCTTCCTGGCATCGTGGGACGCCATTCTTATTACTCGGATCGCCTACTCCAAGAGATCCGATTCTAAAGGCTGGGGCGGCTAAGCCAAGCCGATTCTTCTCTATTCGACCAGTAAGAGGTCACAACACGGAGGTACCTGTCCTCCCCTTCCTGGCATCGTAGGGACGCCATTTTTCTCTGGGTGTAGCGCCCCACATCTTTTTATTCTTGCTCTTTTCTGGGTCTGGGAGGTATCTCCCCACCTCTTGGTTCATAGCTGTTGTTTTTGAGCCTCTAGCAATGTCTATTGTCTCGTTGTGTACAAGAAGGTAATACGTGACAGGGCAGGGAGCTGGTCGTTTCTCGCCTTCGTGGGAGTCTGCGGGGTGTTGCGGCATTAGAGGTCGCAACATTGAGGCATCCGTCTTCCTGTTCTCTCTCCCCAGGGGCGCGGAGATTTTCCAATACTCCCTCCTGTGCTCGCGTGTGCCTTTTTGGCTGTCCAGTGAGAGCGGCAGTTAGTGTGGGGTTGCCCTACGCACCCTCCTAGTGTGGTGCAGTGCCTGTGTTTGTCTGCCTCTGTTAATTGTGATGTTGTGTCTTGAGGTGTGACAGGGCTGATAGAGAGGGTGAGAAGTATAAGGGGATGGAATAGAAAAAGACTCAACGTGGCGAGCAGAGCGGTCGTAGTATTTTTTTTTTCGGTGTTGCCTGAATCTGCTGTCGTCTGGAGGTTACTTTGGTGGGGGTGGGGGGGGGGGGGGGGGGGGTGGGGGGGTGGGTGGGTGTGAAATCTTGCTCAGAGGAGGAATGGCGGTAGCAATTCAGTGAGATTAACAGCCTGGTCTGAAGCTACTGTGTTCAGATGTAACAAATCTAACTTGAGAGCCTTATTCATTCATCATTGCTTGATGATCAAGAAGAACATGTACATCAATTCTGATTCCTTCTGCTTCGGAAATCGTTTAAGGTGTACCTCTCTGTGGACTTACTATCTTGTGCGGTTTCAAAGCTGTCATGCAGTCACTTTCGCTGGGTTGGTTTCTGGCAAGGAGAGCAGTGGACATGTGCAGGTTTACAGACAGAGTCAGAGACAGAGACAGAGACAGAGACAGAGACAGCAAACCTTCTCTTCAGGTCTCTCGGAGCTCCTTGTTGATTACATCTGGACTAACGTTCAAGGGGTTGCCTGATGTGATAGATGTTTAGAAAATGTGATTCAGCATTGTTTCTTGAAGAACTTGTTGCAAGCATACAGCATATGCATGTCAGTGGATGTTCGTCTATTGAACAGTTGTGAGACGTTGCCTGGGAGCAGTTGATCACGTGTACCTGTTGAACCAAGCATGGGTGGAAGTTTCCTGGATCAGCATTGGCCATGTCCGTGCCTAGTTTGTAGTGACTGCTGGGTTTCTAGATGTGTGAGCGTTGTAGGGCTGGATTGTCGACAGCCGCGACCTGTGTGTGAAACTCAACGACAGCTGTGACCTTCCATGAACAGTACGCTCGTCAGTGAAGGCTTTCGTCAGTGTCAGTCGAGGTTGGGGGTTGTTATGCCTTTGATCGACTCAAGTGACACTAGGTACTTCCCCAGTGCTGCAGTTACCAGATTGGGAGAAGCACTTTGTCTTGAGGACGGACGCCTCCGACCGAGGACTTGGTGCAGTGTTACTCCACGAACATAACGGCATGTTGCACCCCGTTGCGTACATCAGCCGCAAACTGTCAGGGGCAGAGGTGAACTACTCGACCGTGGAAAAGGAGTGTCTTGCAGTCGTCTGGGCCCACAGGGAAGCTCTACGTGTACCTGTTCAGCAGACACTTCACCCTGGAAACGGATCATCAGCCACTCAGTTACCTTCACCGGATGAAGATGTCAGATGGACGACTAGCAAGGTGG
>JAWQFJ010034974.1:5000-7500 GCA_034096865.1 Theodoxus fluviatilis | reverse complement strand
AAACTAGCCTAGCAGCGCAATTCTGAACTTTCTTGAGTTTGTTAAGCAGAGTGTCAGGGATGCCAGCGAGAAGAGAGTTTCCATAGTCAAGACGAGACAGAACAAGTGATGTGATGAGCGTTTTGGTGGCCTGCTGAGAAAGATAATGACGAATGGTACTAATTTTCATTAACTCATAATATGCTAACTGACAGACTTTGTTGATATGAGCTCTCATTGACAGGTCATCGTCAAAACATGACGCCTAAATTTCTAACAGACTGAGAGAAGACGATGTCACTGTGACCACTGGTTAGTTTGAGGACCTGATCCGATTCGCCTCCACCGCCCACCAGGAGTGCTTCAGTTTTTGAGTCATTGAGTTGGAGCTTGTTCAGGGTCATCCACCGTGTCACGTCAGAGATACAGTGTTCGCTGGTAGATAGAAGAGAGTGGATTTGACTGGGATGGGAGGAGTTGTAGAGCTGGGTATCATCAGCAAATTCACTGTGAGAGACTGAATGACTATCAATTACATTGAAGAGTGGTTGTGTGTACAGTAGAAACAGCAGAGGACCCAGAACAGAGCCCTGAGGGACTCCGTACTTGAGAGGTGTATGATCAGAAGCAAAACCCGAGACCGAAACAGTCTGTCTACGTTCTGAGAGATATGAATGCAGGAAGGAGAGTGCCAAGTTCCCAATGCCAAAAACGTTTCTAAGACGGTTGAGAAGAATTCCATGGTCTATTGTGTCGAACGCGGCACTCAAGTCCAACAGAGTAAGAAGAGAAACTTTGGAATCATCAGAAGCAACAAGAAGATCGTTTAGAACACGGAGCAGAGCTGTTTCGGTGGAATGATGAGCACGGTACGCGGATTGAAAACGGGCCAAAAGGTCATACTGGGACACGTGCTCCAGCAGCTGCTGCAAAGCTAACTTCTCTAACAATTTTGACAGAAAAGAAAGATTGGAGACTGGACTATAATTACTAAGTTTGTTTGGATCCAGGTCCTGCTTCTTCAAGAGCGGCTTAACTATAGCCTGCTTGAAAAAACTAGGGAGGTGCCAGACTGGGGTATCCTTAAGAAGACGTTACTTCCCTGCCCCTACAGATGATGTTTTGTGCTTTTACGTTTCTCGATAGTCCTCATTATTGTTTGTATGCGGACGGATGGACGGGCAGACAGACTGAGGGACGGATAAACGAGCAGACAGAGAGACAGAGAGAGACAGATGGAAACACAGATAGTAAGCACACGTGCGCACACACGCACTCACACGCACGTACACACATACACACACAAACACACACACACACACGTATACAAATACACACAAATGCACACACGCACAAATATGTATACACTCATGCTCGCACGCATGCACAACACGCGCGCGCACGCACACACACACATACGTACACACTTGCACACAAGCATCCGCGTACACACACACACAT
Organism: Theodoxus fluviatilis; assembly: GCA_034096865.1. Lineage (NCBI taxonomy): Eukaryota > Metazoa > Mollusca > Gastropoda > Cycloneritida > Neritidae > Theodoxus > Theodoxus fluviatilis. The sequence continues at coordinate 6,060 of JAWQFJ010034974.1, read as the reverse complement.
ACATACACACACACACTTACACACACACACATACACACACATTCACACACACACACACACACGCTCACGCTCACGCTCACATACACACACCAAACACACACGCGCGCTGTTATGATAAACCCAAACATGTACTCCACCCCCACCCCCAACCACCCCAACCACCCCCACTCCACCACCCACCTTCTCATTTCCTCCATATTACCAAACAACAACAACAACAACAACAAGAGACAAGTTTTTTTAATGAACCAACAACCAATATTCCTGTGACTGCTACAGGAAAGGCAAAAGGTCCTTACTACTGGACTATAGTGGATCTCTTCACGTTCTCTATGAATCTGTCATGGAGGGTCTGCGTTGCTGTTTACGAGAAATTAAATTAATGTTTTCGCTTTTTAAATTTCTGTCTTAGGTGAAGACACACACACAAACACAAAGAGATGAAAAAAACTTGACGGAATTTTAAGCGTGCAAAATCGCTAATGAGGGTCGTAAATGTCTAATAAAATTGTATTATCTCTTCTTTTTTTTAATGAATCTCTCTCGCTTCACATGGATGTTGGTTGCTTTATTTGTGGTGCATATGTAGGGAAATAAATTCTCCGTGTCGTCTCCATTGGTTTTTACTGTACGTTAGGATCTCAGGGAAAGAGAAGAAGTGGTGGTTCAATGAACTCTCCCCCAGTCGATCACACCTTTCCGGAAATTAGCAAAACCGAATGCGTGACTAGTCATCGTCCGTCACGAAAAAACACAGGAGACCCATCTGCACCGTCTTCACCGTGTGTCTGTTGATGCGACTCGTTTGGGTTGCTGTGCTGTAGTGTAGTGTAGTCAAGCTGCATCTACTTATACGTACTGTCAGCTGAAGAAAGAAGACCTGTGGTACATCATCATGTCCCCAGGGCATGCCGGTTGAATGGATGGTCGTCACGTGATGCATGACGTCACTTTAAGGCGCCCCGTGCCCGCGTTAGGCGTGGCTGGGCGTCAGTCGTGGTGAATACTGCAAGATTTAACATCATCTCAGATTCATGACGCAGTGATTTTCGCAATGATC
>JAWQFJ010034974.1:0-2500 GCA_034096865.1 Theodoxus fluviatilis | reverse complement strand
TGGGAAATAAGAAATGTTGTAGTCTGTTATATTTCTCTTCCTTGGGGTTCCCTCCTTGTGGCATAGAGTGTGGGCTCATACTTGACGGCTCTATATTTCGAGTGTATGTATTTATCCACCATGTATAGATATTGTACAACTTTGGTGAATAAAATTCTGTTGATATGTATGTATGTATGTATGTATGTATGTATGTATGTATGTATGTATGTATGTATGTATGTATGTATGTATGTATGTATGTATGTATGTATGTATGTATGTATGTATGTATGTATGTATGTATGTATGTAAGACCAAGTTGTCAGACAAACGCATTTTCTGCAGGAAGACTCTGGTAGGTTTGAAGGTATACAACACAGAAGGCCTGACATGTGCATAATAAACTATGCTGATGGGAAGTGCTACATTGTGGAAATAGCTACACCATATGATGCTTTTCTGGACACTTGCTATGATGCAAAGTTCAAAAAATACCTCCCACTGTGCCAAAGAATTCAAGAGACAGGATTTGACTGTAGAGTCATTGTACTGGTAGTAGGGTCCCTTGGTAATGTGCACAATAGATACTGCAGTGGTCTGAAAATGCTAGGGCTAAGCACCCTAAGAGCCAAAGCAGTTGCAAAATACTGCTCAGTCAGTGCTGTGATTGGCTCTCTCATCATCTGGAAGAAGAGATGCAAGAGTGTATTGAAAGACAGAATTGGGTGAGTTAATCCACGAGTCAGCTGATGGGTTATCAGAAACAGGGCAAGGGAAACAATCCAAGTGATCTCCCTTGAACTGTTGAACTGGAGGGACTATGACACTTATTGTTTGTAACATATTCTGTGCAACTTAGATTAGTTGTCTGATATACTATTGCGTTGTGGTATGTGTTAAATCTTATTTGCAGCTTTCCCAGCAAGTGTTAATCAATGCAGTATGTTTATTTGAATGGATGCTGACTCCAGGATTGCATCTCAATGTCCACTAATATTTCAAGTGTCTCTTCTGTCATGGTAATTTCTATCTGTGTGTAATGTCAATATAAGACAGTGTTAAACACTGTACACCCAAACAGAAACATGTGTACTCACTGGAAATGGCTCCTTTTGTACTTACTATTAAAAAGGGCTCCTAATGTGCCAAATCTTGTTTGCAACTTCCCCAGCTTGTGTTACTTGATGAGTAAATTTGTATGAATTAATGCTGCTTCCAGGATCACATGTCAATGCCCATTAACTATTCTAAGTGTTTTTACCATCAAGGTAATCATAATTTTTTAACTGTCTGTAAAGTCAATGTAACAAACTGATGGTAAACACTGTACAGGTGACTAACAGGCCTACAAATGTAAACTTCTGTTTGGAAAAAATAATATATTGTGATAAAGATTTTGCAAATGACAAAGGCATATCATATATTGTAGCCAAACAGAGATATGTGTTAAGCCCATATGATCAGCCGCTACTACTCTTTATTCCAAATTAGGTCTATGCTCTGTACAGTTATTCAATGGCTGAGAGTTTGTGTATTAATTTGTTCATGTGTGCAGATGTTGTACAATTTTCATGAATAAAGTCTTTATGATATGTATGAATGTATGTATGTATGTATGTATGTATGTATGTATGTATGTATGTATGTATGTATGTATGTATGTATGTATGTATGTATGTATGTATGTATGTATGTATGTAATGTATGTATGTATGTATGTATGTATGTATGTATGTATGTATGTATGTATGTATGTATGTATGTATGTATGTATGTATGTATGTATGTATGTATGTATGTATGTATGTATGTATGTATGTATGTATGTAATGTATGTAATGTATGTAATGTCTGTTATGTATGTAATGTCTGTTATGTATGTAATAAATGTAATGCATGTAATGTATGTAATGTATGTAATGTATGTAATGTATGTAATATATGTAATGTATGTGATGTATGTAATGTATGTAATAAATGTAATGCATGTAATGTATGTAATATATGTAATGTATGTGATGTATGTAATGTATGTAATGTATGCATTGTGTGTAATGTGTGTAATATGTGTCATGTACGTAATGTACGTAATGTCCGTAATGTGTGTAAGGTGTGTAATGTGTAGTGGGTGTAAGTATGTGTGTGTGTGTATGTATGTATATATGTATGTATGTATGTATGTATGTATGTATGTATGTATGTATGTATGTATGTATGTATGTATGTATGTATGTATGTATGTATGTATGTATGTATGTATGTATGTATGTATGTATGTCTGTATGTATGTATGTATGTATGTATGTATGTATGTATGTGTGTATGTATGTATGTATGTATGTATGTATGTATGTAATGTATGTAATGTCTGTTATGTATGTAATGTATGTAATGCATGTAATGCATGTAATGTATGTAATGTATGTGATGTATGTAATGTATGTAATGTATGCATTGTGTGTAATGTGTGTAATGTGTGTAATGTGTGTAATGTAAGTAATGTACGTAATGTGTGTAA
>JAWQFJ010034973.1:0-19001 GCA_034096865.1 Theodoxus fluviatilis | reverse complement strand
CGCGTCCTTTCCCCTCCTCCCCCTCCCACCCTTCTCTCCCCCCCTCCCCCCCACTATCGCTCCCCTACCTCTTTGGTCCCCCTGCTTTCTTTTTTTTTTCCGCCTCCCAACTCCCCTATCTCTCTTTTTCCTCCCCTCTTCCCGGGATTACTTTGTGTTTTATTGTTTTTTTTTTTTTTTTTGTTTTTTTGTTTTTTATTTTTTTTTATCATGCAATGCCAACGTTAAAATTGTCGGTTGAGTGGTGTTATACATACTCTTCCTTTTCGTAACAAATATAGATATTGGACGTACTTTAATTGTTTATTCGTACATATGCCAGTATTCACGGTATGGTCGATTTGGTCATTTAGCTTGGGCATGGAATTCTAATGATGAATGTAATGCATTAAAACACCTAACAGTTTCTTCCATTCAAACAATAGCGGAGTTTATCATGTTAACACATGTATAATAAATGTCTATTGTGCGAGATTTCTTCAATGGAGCTTGCATAGACCGAATGGATGCTATACAGAAAATTGAGTGGAGCCGAGTCAGATAAATGTATGCAGGAGTTTATATAGTTTACAAACTCTTTTTTGCGTGAACGTGAATATAAAATGGCAACACATTTGAGCAAATCTCTGGGTAGTTTTGTACTTGTGTATGAATGATTGTTTGAAAGAAAAGTGTCCATTCACTGTTGATACATCAAGCATCTTCTCTACCGTTCTTCCTGTCCAACTCTCCTATTGGCCTTTTGTGTCGTCTTATCGACATCATGCAGACTGAAATCTGACCGCTGTCCTTGGGCTCAAGACACTTCCTCCATCCCCCCTCCTCGGCCTCTTAATCCTTCAATCACGTACCCCGCTTCCTACACAACACACACCACCTCTACCCCCGCTCCCAACCTTCTCTCCTCCTATGTCTTTCTCTGCACTTTCCCCTCCCTCTCTGGCCTCCACAACAGCCGAACCGGTCCTGGCCAAGTGCGTCTAGCGAAAGAGGCGTCTGCGACCGCTCGAGTTTCAAACTATGACGTCACTGACGAAAATGCGTCTGGCTGGCGTCAGGAGTTGCTGGGTGGTGGTGGCGGCTTGTAGGCAACTCTTGACCGTATACTTGAAGGAACTTCCTACCCCTGGGCTACTTAAGGACAGACGTCTACGCAACAGAACACGCAAGATGAGATATAATGAATTTAAAAAAGGGTTTAATACACAAAAGTCAATAATATTAAATACAGATACAAAACTCTGCTAAATTCCCAATCTATTCACCAAAAAACACAGACTGGGCAGCAAAAACCAGTCCACACGGCTAAATTCACACAATTCCAAACAAGGATCTGAAACAAACCAAAAAAGGAACAGCCATTTCACCCTCGTTTGCAATACAACAAATACGAGGCGCGCGAGGTAATACGAACGATACAGAAGGAAACAAAAAACACATACTCACCCTACGACCCGGAGTAACGAGTGACCGTGATAATCGGGCAACCAAGACGTTAACCTTCTTAAATAGGGCAACTACCAACCAGGCACGAGACAATGAATAAAATCATGTATACATGAGGAAACATAATTCATTAATTGTATCTGTGATATACAAACAAAAAAGCATGCAAAAGGATCCTAAACGCGTCGAGTTCGCCATGCAGCACGTGCGCAAGGCTTCCAGACTATTTAGTTAATTAACAATCCAAAAATGAAAATAACAGATAACGTGCAAAGCAAGAAAAAGCATTTTGCTGAACTGTCAAGAAAACAATAATACATTAAAGCAACTCTAGTTGTAATCCACTCGGTCACAATAAATTTCTTGAAGACAAAAAATGTTTTACATTGAGTCGTGACAGCTGGCAGGTCCGTCTCGTGATAACCGACTCCTCTCGTCGAGCATGGGCGCGTTGCTTGCGCTAGGAACTTTGCAAGATCTTGCGAGAAATAGGCCTGTGTCAACATGATGAAAACAGATGTAAAGACAGTCAATTGTTTGACACATGTTGACACCGGCCTATTGCGTACCAACTAGTAAAGGCATGCAAAGGGCCCTAGGTGTGCCTAGCTAGCTGAATGCTATGCAGAGCACGCGTGCGTGCACATGAGCTAGTGTGAAAACATGCACTGACCTACCAAAGAAAAACATTTTGTAGTAAAACGAAAGTTTCTCACATAGATTCCTAGCCCTGAATTTTAGGCTTCTGTGGAGATCAAACTCAATACCTCCCGCTTAATGTCAATACAAAAAAGGGTGTAACATTAGCTGCAGCCGCTCGATGCAATCCCTGGCTGCAAGGTTTTCGGGTTCTGCTTAAGTAGCTCAGCCAAGGGCGGCTACAATCAACCAGAGAGGCTTGCGGAGGGCATCCAGACATGGTCAAATCATTCAGATCCAACGTACCCAACAGACCTCTGAGAGGCCTCTTGGCACCATGCATGACCATGCATGGGAAAACAAGGCGAAAGTACGAAAAATGACAAAATGAAATGTTTCAACCCTAGTGTCATTTAGTTATTCGTACATTTTAAAGGAGAAACAGCATATTCATATAATATTTTTTCAGGGACGTAAATAATCAGGAACATGTTTACATGAGTTAGTGTGTTTTTAACAGTTATATCATTCAGCGTTTTCTCGATTATCGTATTTCGCACTTTGGTCTTGTTCCTCATGCACGGTCAGTTTGACACAGTTTCCAGGTTTCCGTGCCCTGTGCTCCGCATGTCGCTCTTCGTGTCGGTTCCTAACGTGCTGAATGCTCTGGGCTGATGCAGCATCCCGAACCCCCATGTCTATGCTCCCTACCTACATCCGCGTGCTGCAGCATTCCTGCTCTGAGCGTGTTGTGTACGTGTGCCCCCTCAGTGCTCTCTATGTTTATCTACCAATGGCAATTCATGCGCTACACATTCAACTATGCTCTACAGTCTGGGCCCCCGTGGATTGGGGACAACAACTGACCCACCGCGTCTCCCTACTCGATTCGTAACAGGCGAATAACTGGGAAAATCAACACGTGACGTGCTCGTACCCTTACCATCTTAGGTGATTTCACAGTCACTGACTTTGAATATTCATTTTCTGCTCGGGGTGCGTTGTGTACATCAATGTTTCCTTGCGTTGGTCTCCAAATGTGCTGCAAGTTCAACTTGCGCTCTGCTCTCTGTTACTATATCATGACACTACAACGCTTACATTTTCCCACACAGACATTCTATCAACGCCTGCCACTGTCTTCAAGAAGTGTAAAGAACAGGAGGAGCAGGAGGAATGAACCAGAAAACAAGTATTCCATTTTGGATCTGCATCGTCACTGACAACTGTGGTTCCAGCAGAGAGCCATAGAGAGACAGAAAGGACTGGACAGATCTCCACACAGCCGACACCAGCACCATTGCGTGTCTAGGCCTGAAGACGTTGCCCATGGTGGGTCCACACAGACCTTGGCGCTGTCCAAGAACCTTCTGGTTGCCATGGGTTACGCTAGGTAAGGAGAGCAGTAATATATATTTAGTGTGTATGTGTGTGTGTACGTGCGTGCGTGCATGCGTGGGTGTGGGTGTTTTTGTGTGTTTAATTTTGTGTTTGTAGTTGTGCGAGTAGTATGTGTGTGTGTGTGTGTGTGTGTGTTTAGTTGTGTGTGTTCGCGTGTGTTTGTGCGTACGTGCACGCTCGAGTGCTTGTGTGTGTGTGTGTGTTGTTGTGTTTTTTGTTTTACACTGCTGACGGCAGATGCATTGATTATTTTTAACCTCTTTTCTTTGTTGCAAACTTCCAAAGTCTAATTCTTCCAATATTCCACCTCTATTGATTGTGTTTTAGACACTCTTTTTCAAGTACTCTGATTATCAAAACTTCATTTCCACTCAGTTCTTATATCAGATCTCTTCCTTGAGCTTTTCTCTCTCTACTTGCAGCTGTGGGGGTGTGGCTACAGGCGGAGAAAGTGGGGGGGCGGGGGATACCCTCCATGACAGGGGATCAGGGGGCGCTACCCCCGGGTCAAGGTGGGGTCATTCCTGGCTACAACGTGGGCGGTCCTCAAAGAAACCAAGCCAGACCTATCCCTGAGAACGAGAGGGTGAGTGGCGCGTGGGGGCTGAGCTGTCCGAGGGGATTTCGGGCGGAAAGAAGGTTCAGGGTGTGGGGGAAGAGGCAGGGTGCGAGGGAAGAGGCAGCGGGTAGGAGAGAAACGAGGGGGTGGAGGAGGAGGCAGGGGGTGGGAGAGGAGGCAGGGAGTTGGAGAGGAACGAGGGGGTGGGGGAGGAGGCAGGGGGTGGGAGAGGAGGCAGGGAGTTGGAGAGGAACGAGGGGGGTGGAGGGGGGGGGGGGGAGGAGGCAGGAAGTTGGAGAGGAACGAGGGAGTGGGGAAGGAGGCAGGGGGTGGGAGACGCAGGGGTTGGAGAGGAAACGAGGGTGACGTGGGGAGGCGGAAGGGGTGGGAGAGGAAGCAGGGAGTTGGAGAGGAACGAGGGGGTGGAGGAGGAGGCAGGGTGTGGGAGAGGAGGCAGGGAGTCGGAGAGGAACGAGGGGGTGGAGGAGGAGGCAGGAAGTTGGAGAGGAACGAGGGGGTGGAGAAGGAGGCAGGGGGTGGGAGAGGAGGCAGGGAGTTGGAGAGGAACGAGGGGGTGGGGGAGGAGGCAGGGAGTTGGAGAGGAGGCAGGGGGTGGGAGAGGAGACAGGGGGTCGTGGGAGAGGAGGCAGGGGGTGGGATAGGAGGCAGGGGGTGGGAGAAGAGGCTGGGAGTGAGAGAGGATGCAAGAAGTGGGAGAGGAGGCAAGGGGTGGGAGAGGAGGCAGGGAGCGGGAGAGGGGACAGAGTAGTAGAGGGGGTATGGGATGGGGGGGAGAGGGTATAGGAGTGGGAGGAGGGTGTGGGGGTGTGAGAGGGGACTCTGGAGTGGGAGAAAGGATATGGATGGGGGAGAACACGAAAGCACAGCATTGCTGTCTTGTTACTTTGATCATTGCCTCATAACGAAGGTCTACGATGTGACCGGTGGAAATAGAGAAAGTGAGAAAGGAAAAAGAATCTATGGTGCTTGATCAAAGCCCTGTCTGCATTGAATAATGCATGGACTTCCTGCATGCAGTTTGGCTTGTGGGTCAACATCTCCATTCCCTGCACACTGCTTTGTTCTGCTTTCTATCACTGCTGTTTACCTTTCTTCTGCTTGTCCTGCTTCTCCCTCATCTCACTTGCTGATCCTCATCGTCCTCGGCCCGGCTCCGCTGTACCTGAGGCGGCTTTCCCAGGACTGTGGATATGCGATTCAAAGCGATCCAAAGCAATGCAAAAGGCATTTCCGTACTTTTTTCTAAAATAAGGGAAATGTTGTAATAATACGCTCCGTTCATTTGGTCAGTGCTTGTCATTAATCCGTTTCCAAAACCAGACACTGACTGCTTTTCGTCCCCTTTTTTTATACCGACTTCTGTATGACTACAGCGATCATTTCAGAATAGTACGAAAACGCCCTTTGGATTCCTTTGGATTGGATGTCCATAATCTGGGAGACCCGCCTCTGTTGCTCATACACGTATTTCTGCTCCACCTCTGCTTGGATCTATTGGCTTTCCCAATTTTGGTTCTTTGCAATTAATCCCCCCCCCCCCCCCCCCCCCCCAGTTTCACTCGTTGCTGCTGCGTCTTCTCGATTCATCTGATGGTTCTCCCTTCCTTTCCGTTTTTCTTGGAGTCTCCACCAGTTGACCCGCTGGATGAGAGCAGGTCTGTAATGAGGTCTGTGGACAAATCGGCAGTTGTGAGTGTGACAGGGGTCTTTCTCTTGCAGGAGGTGACCGGCCAGACTACAAGCCGTGACATCAACGTGGCGCCCAAGCTCCACACCTTGCCACGGACGTTCTCCCAGTCACATTACCCCCCTACCCCTCGAAGCCCTCCCACCACTCCACAGGCGCCCAGCCCACTAGAGCTCCCCACCCCCCTCATCCGGACCTTGCCCCCTCTTCTCGGACCACAGGGGCTGCCTTTTCCCTCTGGGATAGACAAGGGAGGGGTTAGTCCCGCACCGACGGATCTAAATCAGAGACCAAAAGTCAAGCCCGGAGCCCAGCATCCAGACACAGGGGAGACAAGATCACCATCTCCTCCAGGTCACCGCGGAGCTGGAGGTAGAGAAGGACCTCCCGACACTGGCAGCCTAAGGACGAGCCCCTCCATCGCCTTTAGGAGCAGCAGTAGCGATCAGGCTGCAGGGGCTGAACCCACTCGACGAGCTCCCAGTGGAGAGGGGTCTCGGAACGGTGGTGGTGAAGCCGAGTTAGGGTTCAGCGCTAGAACTACTCCCGCACATGCAGCATCCGTTCCTGTCATCACCACAGCACCTTCTAGGGAGAGCGGGGGTCCCTCTCTGCTAGAACAACACACCAGCACTACCAAGCCCATCGACGAGCGGGGTGGAACCGGATTGCACTCCCCAGACATCCTCGGTTCCCTGACTTCGCCTCGTAGGCCGTGGAAGTCATGGCCGACTCTTCCGGCTTCTGGAATGATCCGCGGTGGGGCAGGGAGGGCCCCGACGTCAAGAGACGACCGAGTCACAGAACTGTTCCCCGACCTTGCATCTACATCTCCCAGCGAAAGCCAAGGAAGCAGCGTCGAAGAAACGAGTGAGAGAGTTCTAGAACCAACGCCTGCAGTTCCGTTTCCTACAGAGAGGCAGATCCCATCGTCATCAGTCGAGGAGAATGTGACTCACGCCGTGGAGGAAGTGGATCAACATTACGTAAACGGCCAGAACGAAAACCAGGGACACGTCACCGTGGAGAACGCCACTGATGTCACCGAGCATCTGGAACCCCAGCGCAACGCCGTGGAGGGCGGTAGCGGCAATTGGCTGGAGGGCAACCAGACGGACAGTGGTGGTCAAGGCGGACCGGACCTTCTTCAGCCTCAGGCGACCAAGACCAGCAAGGATGACATCCACAAAGCCACTACGATGGCCGCCGCTGTCCCGGCCGCTGGAATCGAGAACAGCAAGCTTGAAATGGGGACAGATTACATCAGTGGCATATTTCCTACCATGGACATACTACGGCCAACAGCCACCATCAGAGTCTCCACGCCTGCAACTGAGGACTATCTGACTTATATGGCTGTAGAATGGTCCAGACTTTCTTCAAGGTTTAATTCAGAACCTTTGGAACAAACAACCTCAACAGTTGTGTTCAGTTCGCAGTTTGAATCCTCTGAAGTTGCGCTGCTGGATTCATTACTACGTCGAACTGTGGTTCCGGAGGCAACTCAGACTCCACGTCTGTGGACTACGGCAACAACACTGCAGACATCCATCGGGAGCTACAGATCTCCAATCAACGAAACGATTTCTGCATCGATGTCTCTGTCACCAACTGTGGAATGGTCACTATACATGATGGAGAAGTTGTTGTCTGACAAACTGCTGGGCAAGTCCAGGAAGCCAGCGAGCGTGAGCGAATCTCCTGAGACTGCGTCCCACGGGGATGTCTTCACACCGAGTAACTTGTTTTCTGATTTGGCTATCTCGTCTTCAAATTCCTTAGAAGTGAGTAGCGGAGGTGTGCACTCGAGCTTTCTTACCGAGGTCGTTCCCACTCTGTTGATTGACAGTCAGTCGTTGGAAGTGACAGGAACGCAGCGTGATCTCTCACCTTCGCTGACTATTTCACCGACCTCTACAAGATTTTTTAATGGTGAGGAGGTGTCGACTGAATACTTAAATTCTGAGATGATTTCTCATCTCGACATGCCAGACAGCAGGATAGTGATGGAACCCTCTCTCAGTTTTCGAGGCGAGAGCATCACTGGACTGCTTTCCTCCACAGTCGTTGCAACGGAAGCCCCGTCACCTTCTGCTTCGAGGGCGCTGTCAGAGGCAACGCCAAGTTATTCTAATCCGGGGCGAACTTCTGTATGGCAAACACAAGTCACCACGCCGTCTGCAACGAGAACGCCAGGGGAGGCTGGAATAACCTCGACCTCTGCGGCTACGACAGCAGGCGCTGTACTGCCGACCGGAGATCACGAGATTGTTCTCCACAACAGCACAGCTACCACCACTGCATCATCAACAGACACAGCTTCAGCCTCCAGCGTGTCAAGATCGCATTCCACGACGTCTTTGTCTCCACCTCGAAACTCTCCAGCAGACACCGATGCTTCGACAGACTCACGGGAAGCAGCCCGACGCAAGACGACCACGTCTCTGCCCCCTACGCTTGACACCCCTCCCCTGTTCCCCTCAGACAACTCGTCCCTGACCGCAGAAAACGCCACAGAGAGCGGGGTAGACGAACGGAAGGACAGAACCGGGAAGTCACCTAAACCCCCCGGACAGGAAGGCTCCATCCCCGGATCTGACGTGGGACCCAGGGTGACGGAAACCCCAGGGGCGAATGAGACGGAACATGGGAACTCCACGTCTTCGTCGGGACCTTCGGTGTCCTCTTCCTCCTCGTTGTCTTCTTCCTCGTCTTCCGTGAGCATGCAGAGTGGTTGGGCCTTCTCGACTATTCCCCACGGAGCTCTGTCCACCCTCTCTCAACTTAGTGAGAGAGGAATTGTATCTTCTGGTTTAAATGGCATGGCTACTGAGAATTATCATTCTTCAATAAAGCCATCGGGTACAGTGTACGTCCAAGACACCTCTACTGCACGGATCCGTGTTACGCCCAGCCGTGTTTCCAGCAGCGAGACTATGCTAGCCTCTGCATCAGAGTCAACCCCCTCCTTGCCAGAGAGGACGACTCAGGGTTTTGATTTGTTTTCGTCAAGAAGCACTTCAGATCACACGCAAAGCATATCAGTGGAGGTGACTATTGCGGTGACGGCCTCGGAGATGAATTCAATGCCCAGAAGCAGTGTTGTCTATTCAGAGCCATTGACGACAGAAAATCCCGAATGGACGCAGAACGGAACGAGTCCGTCAGACAACGCCACGACCTCCACTGATGTAAACCCCTCCGTGCGAACACTGCCTAATCCAATCATTCCCTCTTCCACCATTTCCCCTTCCTCTCCTTCTTTCACCGTTCGTTCCCCGTCCTCTTCCACTCCCTTCTCCTCCTCCACGTTTGTCAGTCGAAAGCAGACGACTGCCATGCCTTCCTCCTCGACCACCTCGCCTGTGTCAAGAACTGCCATGGGCTTCAGCAGCACAAGGCGCCCTCTAGTGACAACCTCGGCGTTCAGTCCTTCCGACCCCACTACTCCACCCCCTGTCTTCCTGCGGGTCAAGCTGCAGATGACCTGGAGTCAGTTCTGTCAAGAGCAGGAGAGCTTCCGCGAGGAGCTATCCAAGGTAAACCCGTCCCTGTCTTGTTTGTGTCGAGGAGAAAAGACCTGTCATAACTTGTAATGGGTGTGGTTGGTTATTGGGTTGGTGAGTGGATGAGTGAGTTTGTGAGTGAGTGAGTGAGTTTGTGAGTGAGTGAGTGAGTGAGTGAGTGAGTGAGTGAGTGAGTGAGTGAGTGAGTGAGTGAGTGAGTGAGTGAGTGAGTGAGTGAGTGAGTGAGTGAGTGAGTGAGTGAGTGAGTGAGTGAGTGAGTGAGTGAGTGAGTGAGTGAGTGAGTGAGTGAGTGAGTGAGTGAGTGAGTGAGTGAGTGAGTAAATGTGTGATGGGCGAGCAAGCAAACGAGCGAATGGTTGAGTGAGTGAGCGAGTGAGTGAACGAGTGCAGGTTTGTGAGAGAGTAAGCAAGTCGATGAGCGAGCGGGTCAGTGACTAAGTAGCTAACTGTTTGCCTGCTTGCCTGAATGAGTGAGTGACTGATGGGCTGATTGACTGATTGCTTGACTGACTAACTAGCAGGCTGGCTAACTGACTGAGACAGTGAGAGACTGTCTGACTGAATTACCACTGATCGACTGATTTCTATCCACTGACTGACAGACTGTCTGACTAACTTACCGACTGATTGACAAATTATTCCACTGACTGACTGACTGACTGACTGTTGCAGGTGTTGAAGGGCAGCGCGGTGTACACGGCTACAATCAACAGGACGCAGATTGTGCTCATGAACGCCCACGTAGAGCAGTGCCTGGAAAGACTGCTGCTGCCTGAACCGGAACAGGTCATAAGTCAAAACACACACGCGCGCGCACGCACACACACACACACACACACACACACACACACACACACACACACACACACACACACAAACACACACGCAAACACACACATACACACACACACAAGTACACACAAGCGTGCACACACACACAACCGCGCCCGCGCTCGCACACACACACACACACACACACACACACACACACACACACACACACACACACACACACACACACACACACACATACACAGATGGAGGGACAAAAGGATAGAGAGAAAGGATGGAAGGGGGATGTGTGAAGGGGGAGGGGGAATCTTTGAACAGATTACGATATTTTTTATGGAATCATACACAGGCAAAGGTTTTACTTTACTAGCATCATGTCTAATACATGAATGTGTACACCATCTGATCGAACCGGAAACATGGAAAACTTGATCATGTTAGCTCTTGTAAATGCAATAAGATAGGTACAATAGATGGTGACAGACGCACACACGTTGAATCTTTAAGGTGCACTTCTTGAAGACAACAATAGCAAAGAAACTCGCTGGCAAATAGATGTAGAAAAAAAATAATCCCTCCAGGTTTACTGGAGGTCTTCACAGCTTTGTGTGTGTGTGTGTGTGTGTGTGTGTGTGTGTGTGTGTGTGTGTGTGTGTGTGTGTGTGTGTGTGTGTGTGTGTGTGTGTGTCTGTGTGTCTGTGTGTCTGTGTGTCTGTCTGTCTGTCCCGACTTAACGGCTGATATCTCAAAAACTACTGGGCGGATTTCCTTGACATGTGCTCACTTACTGGAAGTTAGGTCCGATTGAATGTATCAAATTTTCAGAATCGAGGTTTGAAAAGAAAGTGACTTTTTAGGTCGTAAACTCGAAAACATCCCCCTAAAATGTCCCTTTACGGAATGGCGACATTTCGCCTTTTCCTTCACTCCCGTCACCAGCAGCGTTTCTCCCACGCTGTACGAGCGCTCACTAGTTACATAAATAGTTTTCGTGATCCTCCCCAGAAAAAAATAGCCTTTGCTTAAAAAATACCGTTTTACAGTCAAAATTGGTGTCTCCACCCGCGCGGCCAGTCGGACTCTTAGAACAGTCACTCCGTCTCAGCGGCAGTGCGATAGAGTAGGCCTACACTACCAAGTTCTGTTCGCGTGGCCTAATGGCAGTGAATCGATATTTAACTTGGCAGAAATAGACCTTGAGTATCCTAAAATGTGCAAGACCACTCAAATTTCATGAAATATCATCCATTTTTCTACAATTTACAGTGCATAAAGCGAACCGAGATGGTTTGTGGAAAACAACTTTATAATTGCTTCACAAACACTTATTAATGTCAGTTCCCGAATAGCTCACCTGATAGAGCGTTGGACTATTGTTTTGTTAGGTCATGCGTGAACGGGTTCGAATCCGCGCAAGAAACTTTATTTATTTATTTTTTTAATGCCAAAACCTGGAGGTTCAGCGCCAGCGGTTTTTATGTGTTAAAATGCCAGCTTGCCTGTCATAGCAGACAATATGCATTCTTTTTAAAAAATCGCAATCACAAGATACTGAGATCATCTTACACCATCCACATATCATTTCAAGCTCTCTTTCGTTCAACTCTCCTAAGGATCGGAAATAGATCAAAGTTCAGCATGAAGAGATAGGGTTTTCGTCTGGACAGCACTTAAAAAGCGAGCAGTGCGGCAGTGAAGTTTTGAGACGAGTTCCTTTTCTAGCTAATCTCATGCAAACATTTTTACGCTTGGGTCTCACTGCTCGTAGGACACCTGAAACATTTAGCAAAGAAGTTCATATAGGCACGTGCTTATGAAAGAGGAGGTAACATAGGGCATAGAAGAAACGATAGAGATGTAGACTTTAACTGAAATGCCTGGCATTTTAAACTTGCATAAAATATTTGCATGGAGCATCCCGTCCATCGTTTTTGAGAGTCCAATTTGTCTTTTTCTCACTGTCTTTTCTGGAACTGGGTGGATTTTTTCCATTTTCTTTCAGCAGGAGGAGATCACACTACAGGTGTACTTCGTGGACTCCACTGGACAGTACGACGGAAGGCTGACCATCACCTCAGCGTCGCTCATCAAGGCAGGCTTCTCCCTTCAGGAAGCCTCCATCTTCAAAGACAGGGTAGGAATGAAGGAATGGATGAACGAACGAATGAATAATGAACGAATGAATAATAATACATAGATAAAAGATAAATAATAATAATTAAAATTATTATCATCATCATCATCATCATCATCATCATCATCATCATCATCATCATCATCATCATCATCATCATCATCATCATCATCATCATCATCATCATCATCATCATCATGGCTTTGCTTCGTTATACGAAGATCTGGAAGATCATGGTCCACGTTCTTTGCAGGCCCGCTCATGACTTAGAAGTCTGATGCGGGATCTGCAGGTTCGGTCGCATTGCCGCAGGGGAAGGTCTGGTCGGTCGCAGCTGCCTCGTTCTTTCTCGTATTTCGCTTTTCTTTTATGGAGGCCCTACGGGTGTTCTCGAAGGAGACGACGGCTCTGCTTACGACGAGCCGCCAGGTATCACGATCTGCAGCAAGTGTTGACCAACGGCGATTGTCTATGTGGCAAGCATTGAGGGACTTTCTGAGGCAGTCTTTGTAGCGTTTCTTTGGTCCACCTCTGTCACGTTGGCCAGTGGAGAGTTCGCCATACATGGTGACCTTAGGCAGGCGATACTCTTCCATAATAAATAAATAAATGAATGAACAATGAATGAGTAAACGAATGAATGAACGAATGAATAATAAGTAAATAAACGGACTAACGAACAAACGAACAAACAAACAAATAAATAATAAATAAATAACTAAATGAATGAATGAATGAATGAATGAATGAACGAACGAACGAATGAACGAACGGTTGGTTGGTTGGTTGGTTGGTTGGTTGGTTGGTTGGTTGATTGATTGATTGATTGATTGCTTGCTTGCTTGATTGGCTGATTGATTGATTGATTGATTGATTGATTGATTGATTGATTGATTGATTGATTGATTGATTGATTGATTGATTGATTGATTGATTGATTGATTGATTGAGTGAATGAATGAATGGGTGGATGAATAAATAACTAAATAAATAAGAAAGAAATAATGAATGAATGAATAAATGAACGGAATGTAGGTTATTCCCGACTAATGACTATAATAATCACTAGAGCCAGTTAGAGAAATACAAGTCAAACCTCGAATTCCCAGCCTGCTAGTCACCTTTTACGAATGGCATGGTGAAACAGGATTCTTACTCCTATAGCCCCCAGGGAGTGACAGGGTGGGACATGGGGCTGGAGGGGCACATGCAGGGGAGTGACAGGGTGGGACATGGGACTGGAGGGGCACATGCAGGGGAGTGACAGGGTGGGACATGGGACTGGAAGGGAACATGCAGGGGAGTGACAGGGTGGGACATGGGACTGGAGGGGAACATGCAGGGGAGTGACAGGGTGGGACATGGGACTGGAGGGGCACATGCAGGGGAGTGACAGGGTGGGACATGGGACTGGAAGGGAACATGCAGGGGAGTGACAGGGTGGGACATGGGACTGGAGGGGCACATGCAGGGGAGTGACAGGGTGGGACATGGGACTGGAGGGGAACATGCAGGGGAGTGACAGGGTGGGACGTGGGACTGGAGGGGAACATGCAGGGGAGTGACAGGGTGGGACATGGGGCTGGAGGGGCACATGCAGGGGAGTGACAGGGTGGGACATGGGACTGGAGGAGCACATGCAGGGAAGTGACAGGGTGGGACATGGGACTGGAGGGGCACATGCAGGGGAGTGACAGGGTGGGACATGGGACTGGAGGGGCACATGCAGGGGAGTGACAGGGTGGGACATGGGACTGGAGGGGAACATGCAGGGGAGTGACAGGGTGGGACATGGGACTGGAAGGGAACATGCAGGGGAGTGACAGGGTGGGACATGGGACTGGAGGGGCACATGCAGGGGAGTGACAGGGTGGGACATGGGACTGGAAGGGAACATGCAGGGGAGTGACAGGGTGGGACATGGGACTGGAGGAGCACATGCAGGGAAGTGACAGGGTGGGACATGGGACTGGAGGGGCACATGCAGGGGAGTGACAGGGTGGGACATGGGACTGGAGGGGCACATGCAGGGGAGTGACAGGGTGGGACATGGGACTGGAGGGGAACATGCAGGGGAGTGACAGGGTGGGACATGGGACTGGAAGGGAACATGCAGGGGAGTGACAGGGTGGGACATGGGACTGGAGGGGCACATGCAGGGGAGTGACAGGGTGGGACATGGGACTGGAAGGGAACATGCAGGGGAGTGACAGGGTGGGACGTGGGACTGTAGGGGAACATGCAGGGGAGTGACAGGGTGGGACATGGGACTGGAGGAGCACATGCAGGAGAGTGACAGGGTGGGACATGGGACTGGAGGGGCACATGCAGGGGAGTGACAGGGTGGGACATGGGACTGGAGGGGCACATGCAGGGGAGTGACAGGGTGGGACATGGGACTGGAGGGGCACATGCAAGGAAGTGACAGGGTGGGACATGGGACTGGAAGGGAACATGCAAGGAAGTGACAGGGTGGGACATGGGACTGGAGGGGCACATGCAGGGGAGTGACAGGGTGGGACATGGGACTGGAGGGGCACATGCAGGGGAGTGACAGGGTGGGACATGGGACTGGAGGGGAACATGCAGGGGAGTGACAGGGTGGGACATGGGACTGGAGGGGGACATGCAGGGGAGTGACAGGGTGGGACATGGGACTGGAGGGGAACATGCAAGAAAAAGGCATAGGGAGGTAGGCCTACCTCGGGCACTGGGCGTGGTGGACGATGAGCCACACACAACGTTTCGGCTCGTTAATCAGGTGTTGTGAGTGAGTGGGGCCAGAGGGAAGGCCAGGAAAAGTGACTGAGCCTACCTACCTACTCCTTTTTCTCCGAATTTTACAGGTGGTCGTGCAGTCACCTTCCTTTTTGGAAATAATCTGTAGCATGGCGGTGTGCTTTACTGTCCTGCAGCGAACGTCTCGTTGATATTGCTTCGGACGTAACTTTTTCCTTTGACCTTATACCGCAGTTCTATTCAACTGTATGCGTCTGGGCCTCCTAATGAATGTTGTGCAGTGTCTATTGGAGTGAGGTATGTATCAGTGGTTATGACCGGTTTGTACGGGGTTGTCGTTGTTGTTGTTTACCCTAATTTTTTAAAGCAACTAATTACTTCGTCAATCAAAGTAGCCATAGTTACAGTTTCTATTTGTCGAAGCAGACTATACGTAAAGGGTAGGCCTATATCATGGAGTGAAAGTGGTGAATGTTGTCATCAACATGATTTTCGTCGTCGTTGTTGTCGACACCACAATTACCACCGACATCATTCACCAATTTTACTGCTATCATAAGTACATCATCATCATCATCATCATCGTCGTCGTCGTCGTCGCTGTTGTTATTCTGCCTATGCTTTCCCACAGCTGCTGGATGTGCGGCTGAGCACGGACACGGGGCAGACGTCAGGGAAGGGGGGCAGACAGGAGGCGGGGGCAGGCAATAACGGCAGCCTCTTCCCAGAGCCCGGCACCACCATCGTCGCCGTCATCGGCACCATCGGCGCTGTCTGCTGCGTGGCGCTCGTCATCCTCCAGGTCGTGGTACCCTGGATGTCCGCTGTCGTCGTCGTCGCTGACATTATTATCGCTGTCGTCGATTTCTTTGTTGTCGTTGTCATGGTCGTTTCGTGGTGTGTGTGTGTGTATGTATGTTTGTGTGCAAATATATATATGTGTGTGTGTGTGTGTGTGTGTGTGTGTGTGTGTGTGTGTGTGTGTGTGCCTCGACCCTCTGTGTGTGTGTGTGTGTGTGTGTGTGTGTGTGTGTGTGTGTGTGTGTGTGTGTGTGTGCACCTCTGTGTGTATGTGTGCGCGCCTGCTAGCGGGTGGGCACTCACGCGTGTTAGTGGTTATTGCATGTTGATAAGCGAGTCAACGAGCGAGCATGCACCTGCGCGGGTGGGCGAGTGATCAAGTGAAAAGGTTAGCAAAAATGCCATGGAGTGCATGTGTGGGCCTGAATGTGCGTGCTCTAATGCATACAGTATGTATGTGCTGCAGTGTAATACTGATTTGCAAATGTTGTGTCTTGGTCTCAAGGTACTGACCTCTATTGTCTTCGTCGAATTGCCTGGACTCTTCATTTCTCGTTCACGACAGCTGTTCCTCCCTTGCCCAGGCGCTGATCAGGCGACGCTACGCGAGGACGGTGCGAGTGTACGTGCCTGGGGGTCGGCATTACGGCAGCGCTCATAGTGACTCTATCGCCCTAGCCTCCGTCAACAAGTGTCGCCCCCACAGTGGTCTCTTCAACCCCACCTTCAACGCTGCTGACCTGGTAGGTGTTGAAAGGTGGGAGGAGGAGGTTGGAGAGAGAGAGAGAGAGAGAGAGAGAGAGAGAGAGAGAGAGAGAGAGAGAGAGAGAGAGAGAGAGAGAGGGGGGGGGAGGGAGTGATGATGATGACGATGATGATGATGATGATGATGATGATGATGATGATGATGATGATGATGATGATGATGATGATGATGATGATGATGATGATGATGATGATGATGATGATGATGATGATGGTGATGATGATGATGATGGTGATGATGATGATGATGGTGATGATGATGATGAATGGAGTTTACGGCATATCAACATTTGTAAACTGTGTAATCACGAAAATCAGTCAAGTTTGTTACAGAATGAGCGAGGCAAGTCTCGATTTCCCTAGATATCCGTTTTTTTCGAATTGTGTAAAGATACGTTGTGGGTCTATTCTTAGGCTACCACAGCGGGAGAGAGAGAGAGAGAGAGAGAACTGAACTGAAGTGAACGTTATTGCTAGGCCACCCGTCCATTTCAAGTACAATTCCAGGATGCATACAGAAGTCATCATGGCAGCACAATCGGCTAAACCTCTAGCTAATGAAAGTCACTATTCTCGTCACACCATTAGGTACGTCTCCTACTTTGCCAATGGCCACTGATCGTGTTTTCTTCTGCACCTTTCATTGTTCAAGATGTACACTAGCTTTCAGATTTGGTCTCTTATCTAAATATTGCCCAATGTACTTTCCAAGTGTGACTGTACGACCATCTGGGATAAAATGTTTCACAACTTGAAAAAGTTATGTTTGAGCACAGCTGTGGAGTTTCCCGAACTTTTATCTAAATCTGTGTAGATATTTTTTGTTGAAAATCAAAGGCTCTTGTTAAAAACCCAATAGGTTCATTAATCTCCGTTTTAGAAAGTGCTGATGATAAGTTCTCAAAACGAACTGGATTATTTAAGTTACATGTATTTTTTAATGAAAGATCTTTGAATTCTGTGCTGAATCCTCTCTTTTCAAGATTGTGTGAGAGAACAGTTGATGGCTGTTTGAACTCAGATTTTTGAGTTCTTGATGCAATCAAAGATTATAGGTTACACAAAGATAGTTCATGCCGAGCTTTTGCTCTTTGAAGTTACAAGCAGCTAAAATTGCAGCGTTCCAAGCGGCTAGCACTATAGACGTTATTCACGCAGCGGCCATTTTGAATCGAAAACGAGACTGGGTAGGTAAATTTAATGGCGGCCAGCGCCTATGGCGAAACCGAAGGCTCATAGACACTGCTGTGTTCCTTATTGCGAGAACGATGATCGGTATGACGAGAACTCCAGACTGTCCTTTTTCAAATTCCCCACAGACAAGAAGCAGAAGAAACTGTGGATCTGGAAGATTTAGATAAGATAGACCGACAGCTGGAACCGACCACCAACCTACGCTCCTTACCTTCGAAAAGTTTTCCAAATTTGAAGGCGCGGTGAGTTGCATATAGCGTATGGAGGGAAACATCTGGACGAAAGTTGAAGGATGTGCGCGCGTGAATTGGTGTGTGGTGTCAGTTGTGTCATTTTAGCAAGCGGTGTTGGGACTGTGAGCGGGAGAAAGAAGAAAAAAGTTTGAGACTCGTGTCGTCTGCTTGTGCTCGCGACAAGGTAGATCTATGCGAGCAGACGACAGTTTAGCCGCCTGCAGCAGAGCGAGGGCTACCTTGTCGCGAGCACAAGCAGACGACACGAGTCTCAAACTTTTTTTTTCTTTCTCCCGCTCACAGTCCCAGCACCGCTTGCTAAAATGACACAATTGACACCACACACCAATTCACGCGCGCACATCCTTCAACTTTCATCCAGATGTTTCCCTCCATACGCTCTCTGCAACTCACCGCGCCTTCAAATTTGGAAAACTTTTCGAAGGTAAGGAGCGTAGGTTGGTGGTCGGTTCCAGCTGTCGGTCTATCTTATCTAAATCTTCCAGATCCACAGTTTCTTCTGCTTCTTGTCTGTGGGGAATTTGAAAAAGGACAGTCTGGAGTTCTCGTCATACCGATCATCGTTCTCGCAATAAGGAACACAGCAGTGTCTATGAGCCTTCGGTTTCGCCATAGACGCTGGCCGCCATTAAATTTACCTACCCAGTCTCGTTTTCGATTCAAAATGGCCGCTGCGTGAATAACGTCTATGGGAGATGCCTATAGTCCGTTTCAACATTGCACATTTAAAATGGTGGACATAGTCTCGCTTCGCGCAGAAAAAGCTGAATTTGGGGACACTAGAAACCCCATCCAAAGAAAATGTAAACCATGAACAGCATTAATTTATCAAAGCTGTATGTTGAATGCATCAAAAGGTATTGAAAGCTCCTACTTTTTAACAATCGAAATGCAGGTCACTCGCAGAACCACGTGTGCAGGGTCGACGTGATCGCAACGTTTGGTGACCCTGTTCTCTCTGTGTTAAAAATTATTCTTCTTCAAATCGGTCAAATAGTGACGTCACTCGTTCTTCAACCTTGGTAGTTGATGATGTTATCGG
>JAWQFJ010034972.1:0-10000 GCA_034096865.1 Theodoxus fluviatilis | reverse complement strand
CCGATAGGTAAAATGTCCATCGTCGAACATTAGTTTCTTGTTCCCCTTTTTATTCCCTCATTACTCTGAATATTTTATTTACTGTAACTTTAAAAATCACTGAAACGGATATGTTCCGACTTCATGCATAGATCATTATTACGAATAGACAAATAAAATCTTCAAAGAAAAATCCTTGGGGAGTGGCCCCATCGACTGAGTCGACCAGCACTGGCCTTTGTATTAAAGTGAAAACAATACTCCATATGTATCGATTTCCCTGATTTCTTATCGATAAAATGTGTCCCATGCCACTCTTCCGAAAGCAGAAAACTACTTTACCCTCTTCAAATAATCACAGCAAACGAGTAGATGAAGTTATAGCAAATCTAGACGTTTACATTTTGCTTTTAAACATTTGACATGCATTTTGCAATGTTTTATTATATTGAATGTTGACACAATTCGTGCATACTCTGAAATGTTACAAAAATAGCCGTCGACCTATCAAGTTTTCAATGCTCAGAAACTGTCATATAAATGAATAGTGTTCAAAGTTCTGCGTGGTGAGACTGCTTTACAAAATGCACATCATTTTTAAAAACATGAAAGAAATATGCCTTTAAAATGAATTAGTGCTGTAGATATTAAAAAACGAGATGAAAATCTACGCACATTTTTTTTACAGAAAGACATGAGAGAGAATGTGAAGAGACATTAAGGATGCCTACTTTCAGCAAGACAAAGATGATTAATTCTAGTACCCTCTTATGTAAGGGGGAAATGGATTGACAGGTTAAACTTATATTTTCAAAATATCATTCGCGAACATGCACTTACAGAAACACACGCGTGCTAACACACACCGGCGCACACACACCTGATCACCTCACTCACTCATTCATCGCTGAAAAGAGGAAAAAAGCACACAGAGACAGATTAAACTTTGCCAACAAAACTATGCCGAACATTTTCTCACCGTTTCAAACAA
Organism: Theodoxus fluviatilis; assembly: GCA_034096865.1. Classification (NCBI taxonomy): domain Eukaryota; kingdom Metazoa; phylum Mollusca; class Gastropoda; order Cycloneritida; family Neritidae; genus Theodoxus; species Theodoxus fluviatilis. Next base: position 9,030 of record JAWQFJ010034972.1, on the reverse strand, counting down.
GGCAAAATTGTCGAGGTCCTTCTTACGGCCCTTGTAACCCTCGAGTTGTGGGCCTCTCCTTTCTGGAGGTCTGAGCACAAAGAGACAACAGAGAGCAGGGAACAAAGCTAAAGTGCTAACTCCTTACAGGGCTTACGGGAATTCCCTGCAGGCAGCCATCAAAAACAGGGGCCGTTTGAAGGCAGGGGACAGCGAGGCGGCAGATTACCGTGGCCCCTGTGCAAAGGCATCTACGGAGGACCTGGGTCATCCAGGCTCAGCGGACCCTCCACACGGTGTCAGGTAGAAAGAGCACCCCGATCAAAACATCCCCCAAATGTGATTGTAAATCCCGGTATGTAGTTGTTGTTGTTGTCTTTGTTGTCTTTGTTGTTGCTGCTGTTGTTGGTCTTTTTACCAGAGTGGTGCTGGTGGTGGTGGTGGTGGTGGTGGTGGTGGTGGTGGTGGTGGTGCTGTTGTTGTCGTCATTGACATCGCCATTGTCGTCGCCGATGCTGTTGCTAAACTGCTGTTGCTCCTGCCGATCTTTTGTTGTCGTCGTAGTTGTTTTAGTCATAATCTACGTTATCGTCATCGTCGTATTGTTTGAATCATTTATCTTTATTGTAGTCGTGGCTACAGTTGCCGTCTGTTTGCTGCGTTTTACAAATATCGTCACTCATTTTTACTAAAGTTCATGTACTTACTTGACACAGAGACGAGACAAAATATGGTGCAAACAGGGTCAGTCATGTTTCTTCAAAACGCAAGCGCGAGGGGACCTGTCACACGACGCTGGCTGTCCTCGGCAATCGCATGGATGTATGTACGGAAGCTTTCATTTCACTGGCAGGATGTTTCAAGAGGCTGGGGGAGTCCATTAGAAGCATGTGCGTTATAGTAAATTTGAAGAGACGAATGCCGTTGCGAAACGACCACGAAAAAAGTATAAAAGAAGCATTTGCGCAATGACGCACTTTGAGAATACAAACAGTTCGCGGCATCAAAGAACGTGCGAGTTTTGGATACACGAGACCAAGAAATCAATATAAAGCATTGGTCCTCTAAGATACCAGGTGTCGCGATGTTGCTACACATTTATTCGCTTGTTGGGTGAATTTTGTTAGCAGTCCTAAACACGCTGTTAACATTTCTTGTCCGATTTCGGCCATGCTTCACGTTTTCACGTAAAGGTGCGTCGGAAAAACACACCATTGAACTTAACATATAAAGCATTCTCATAAACCACACATCTATGAAGACATCCCAAACCCATCTAAACCTCTGAATTTCAATTCCTTTTTTTAAATATTATTACATTTTTTACCGAGGTGACTGCATTTCTGACCTATCACCGGACCATTATGAGCCCTGACCATGGTGAGGGAACACAGCTGGGACAGAGAGGCCGGGCCTAGTGCAGGGGGCTTACCGGTGTTGTGTCAGGACGTTACTGGGACAGCGGGAGTCGGGGACGACAGGGGCGGAGTCTGCCTCAGCTCTCGGCTCTCAGATTAACTTCCCGGCTCGACAAATGCCGATTAGCGCAGGCTTGGCACAGCTACACATTCCTGGGGCACGGGCGTGAGAGGAACTGAGGGACAGGGGATCGAAGCCAGGAGTCCCCCAACCCCCCATCACCCCACCCCCACCCCTTCATGGGACAATCAGACCCTTGTCTTCTTCTTCTGTTCAACAAGATGGGCTAGGGGAGTGAGGGTGGGAATAAAGAAAAGTGATGAAAGGCGGTGGGAGAGTCAGAAAGGTTGGCGTGACCATGAAACGGTTTTTGGAATAGAAAAACAATGTCTTCGTGTGTAGTAGTAATTCCTAAGGATAAGATGTTACTGTTTCGAATTTCTTATGAAAGCGACGAATCTTTTTGTGGCAGAAAACGGACCAGTTCTTCCGTGAGTGATAACTATGAGTCACACACTGCGATTCCAACGGACAAAGATGTCAACAAAGATTTTGCTGGTCTTAGCGTCAAACGGGTATTTGAGTGCAACGAAATGCACTTTTTGCATAATGACACTTTTACGTGTTCTTACTTTTGGCACTCACTGAAGGACACCTTTAGAAAAATGAGATCTCTCGCGGTTTAAGTAGTGACTTTATAACAACAACAACAACAACAACAACGATTAAAACAGAGGTGCGGGTTCACCCCAGTGTAAAAAGGCGAGAAAACCAACTGACGTCATCTCGGGACAATTCAATGTGAAACAAAATACAGCGCTTTTACCTTCGTGTAGAAACTCAACATGAAGCCTCGTGACTTATTTCCTATAGTCATGATATGCTTAACGAAAGAAATAGTCCCATTAAAAACCAAAAAAGGCTTTTGTCACCGTAACATTACCTGGGAGTAGCAAAAACTTGCACCAACCCTACCCCCCAATATCGATTTGTCATCGAATCCACCGAGCAGCCGATTCGAGTATCCATTCCCACTTGCCCCGGACAAACCGACGGTTTCCGTGCGCTGAAAAGGCGGCAAAACAAGCTGATTTCGCGCTTTTTCCCAGTGACGTGCTCCTGCATGAGAAGTCACGCTTGTTGCCCTGCCTGGCGCGCGGTGCGCCACTCTGAGCCGCCACGCACGGCTGTTGTGACAAAGAGTCTTTGTGGAGAGCTGGCATGACTGCCTTCTCTGGCAACCCCCGTGCACGCTCATTGGATCCAGGGCCGAGTTGCACAATGGACAAATTCTGCTCTGTAGCATAAGGGAGCATGTGAGCATGACACTTGTTCCTGAGACTCATTGTGATTTCAGGCCGAGCCTCAGCTGGAAAGCTGAGAAAAGGAAATTGAATTAATTTGAAGTGTTACAAAGATTGTGTGCACAATCGTTTTCACCGCCCCAGTTCCAAGTTTGAGTTTGTTTGGGAGCCAAGTAAACTTTTACATGCGAACCGTGTATATTTGCTGGTAGGAGATAGTTTGAGGTTTGTATCCAGACGCAGAATATAAGAAATCAGTTTAAAATTGGCATGTGATTTTCAAAAGTCATTGCCGGTTCCAAATTATTAGGACTCGAGACATATCATGATGCTGAATTAGCATATTTTGCAAAATAATTAACTATTTCTTATGTGGGTCTTCCCGTATGATTCTCGCACGTACGTGTTTCGAAACGTAGACACAGTAATTGGGGGTTAATAGTTTGTTAATCAACGGGAAAAAGAGCGAACATCCGTTTAACATGCCTGTTTTCTTCATATCAAAACTCTTTTGAAAGCAAATGCATGTTCTGAATAAACGACACAAGGGTGCTATTTCATACCGAATTGATGATGATATTGATGATCACACAAAAAGCGAATGGTTCATAAGTTTAACAGCAACTCGCTTTGATACCTGCAATAAGGAGGTATCGCTCACTGTAACCGAACAGTGAACCTTGCCTACAACCTGCGCTTACCCTCACTGCTTGCGCTTGTAATTTCTGTCAGCGATAGCCTCCCGTCTGCTATAATAGGTTTCCCGTTCGGGCTCCAATCCTAACTCCTCGTATTGAATATCGAAACATTATCCACAGAGGAAAAATGCCGGAAACATGTTCAAACCATTCCACAAATTACCGCCACGCTGCCTTTTACCCTCCTCTCTCCACGCACACGCATGCACCAAGCCAATTGCTCACTGTGGAGTCTTAAATTGGACTGGTACGGAAAGCTACTTCCTGCGAGCCTCGCTGTCGCCGCGGCTACTTCCGTCACTTCCTGTTTCGCAATGGCTGCTGGGAAAGGGAGGAGGTCAACGCACACTTTTGACCCAGCGCCACGTGAAACACGTGCAGGCCACGGCAGAGTTCGCGCACGTGCAAAGCCGACAGCCTGGCGTGTTGTGAGATGGGGCGAGGGTGAGTGGCGTGCTCGCTTTCAGTCTCGCATTCCAAATTCCTCCCTCGTGTGGCTCCCTTGCAGCCAGCCTGCCCCCTCCCAGCTGTGTGGGTTTGCCTTGCCTGGGAAAGTTGTTTGGTCCCGTGTTGTCCTCTCTCTCTCTCTCTCTCTCTCTCTCTCTCTCTCTCTCTCTCTCTCTCTCTCTCTCTCTCTCTCTCTCTCTCTCTCTCTCTCTCTCTCTCTCTCTCTGCGAGCCTTAATGCACTTCAGCGGTGATTGTTCTCAAACAATGGTTCGCTTCATCACTAACGCACTCTCCCTCTCTTTCTCTCTCTCTCTCTCTCTCGCTCTCTCTCTCTCTCTCTCTCTCTCTCTCTCTCTCTCTCTCCTCTTCTCTCTCTCTCTCTCTCTCTCTCTCTTCATCACTAACGCACTCTCCCTCTCTTTCTCTCTCTCTCTCCACAGATGAATTACCTACTCCCTTGTTTTCGTGCTCTGCCCCAATTCACAATAGCCCTCCAGTACAAAGATTGCCCTTTTGCCGTGGGGCACGTGTTACGGAGATTTCAATAAACTTGAATAAAAAAGGTGCCGGGTAATTACAAGATTTTTTATTCAATCAATTGAAATCCTAACTTCCCATAATCAGAGGTAGAAAATAAAAATAAAAATAAAAGTGGGATCACTGATAAAATGGATTTGCCACTCCGCAAAAAGGGGTAAAAGAAAAGATATTATTTTACATCTGGCTCATCTAAGACTTCCTCCCAAATAACTCTCCTTACAACATTCACACCCACTACTACTATACTCTACTCCAAAGGAGAGACACAGGTACATGAATTTTCAACTCCAACGGAGAATTTCTACACACAAGTAATTAATCAACCTCAAAAGTAATTGCAAAGCACAGATAAAGCGTTAATGGAAAATTATAAACACAAGTAAAACTACGGTCAACCTGCTCACATGAAACTAATAAAACGTAGTAGGCCGTCTGCCTAGCCACTGTCCATTTCTCTCTTCGACCGCTTCTCATCTGTTCTGCCTCTGCTCTCTCTCCGTCGCTTCACTCTCTCTTCTCTTCGTCTGCCTCTCTCTCTACTGCCTTCTGTGCTTCTCTCTTCTCTTCGTCTGCTTCTCTCTCTCTCCGCTCTGTTCTCTGTTGTGTGGGGGCCGATCTGTCCTCTCTCCTCTTGCTTCTTTTTATATCTCTATCTTCTCACAATCAACTCACGGCCCATTTCTACTTACCACAACTCATACTTCAGAGCGAACACCGCTCATCACCCTGGGGCAGAACTCAACTTCCACTCACCCCCCACTTCAATCTTTATACAGTCTTTGGACTACTAACTTCCCCCTCAACGTACCAGCAAAAATCAAGCCTCTCTCAGGTGAGATACTTCCGAAAACCTATTTCCCCTTTACACACGAACGTGAGGGTGTTTCTCAACCCAGCGATGTGATCGGGGGGGGGGGGGGGGGGGGGGGGGGGGGGCTCCTAGCACCAAGGAAGGGAAAGGTCTTGCCTCCCCCCCCCCCCCCCCTCCCCGTTTCATCGGTCAACCCACTGGCAACAGTTCAAGTCGCGACTTCAAGACAAACTTTGCAACTTTCATATGGACGAGGATCATGCAATTCCAATAGGAAAAAAGAGCATTGAGGAGCGAGAATAAAGCCTCGGATGGCAAAGTCCGAACTTTGGGACCAGCACGCACGGAAAGGGGGTTTTGTTGAAGACCCTCCGTGATGTGGACTCTTCCCATGGTTCTCAGCGAGAACTCGCAAACACATGGCCGTGCTCGCAGTAAGTTCTGAGCGAGCAGACGACATCGCCGCCATATTGACAAAGCGGGCCCGAGTTGGCATCGGCGCAAGATGTAAAAACGGTCTTGGTGGCTCTTTCTGTCGCTCCGGTCTGCAAGTGTTTGGAGAGGAAAACGGCGGAGACAGATGCCTGACACGAAAACACGTCTGCGATGACAGTAAGAAGCTTGGAGCCTCGACTCGGGACACGAAAGAAGATTTCTGTCACCGTTTGAATAGGTTGCTGTCTCGGGGTTAACGGATGAAGCTGTCAGTCGCGGGTCCACTGAGGAGCCAGGCTTGTGACGAGAGAGATATTTGATTTGGAGAATTTTGAATGGCTGTTACGAGTGGTTTGTCATAGTGTCATCGTATGTGTCTAGTGATAGATATTCATGCGGATAACAATTGTTCTTTTCACTACGCACCATATTAACGTGTATTCGTATGGGCGATTGCGTGCTGCATAACTTTTGACTTATTCTTTGGGATCTTGCTTCATCGGTCATTTTGTCAACAACAACAAACGTGCACCCCTTCTTTTCTGTTTTTAATTTGAATTAGCGACAAGCAACTATGCGAATTTCTCATAAAACATTTTGTCTTTGTGAAAGAGACAGATTTGTAATATTTTATTTCTGGATATTCTATGTTCGCATGAGGGGTGAACGCATATGGAATACTACATTCGCATTGCGTTGTACTGTCTCGAAGTGTGAAGTAGTGTTTCGGAACGACTTGAACTGATCACACATTTATACAGTTGGCCCAAAGGCAAACAGCTTCACATTTCAACGCAACTATAGTAAATACTCGTTTACGTCTTCTTTAGATCTTGCGAGGTGTGTAGATTACAGTTGTCGAGAATTAAGCGAGAGAAAAAGACACCAACAAAAAAACCTGCAACAATTAACTTCTCAATGTCGGCACTTTTCACGGAGACGTAGAAACAGGAAGATAGTCCACGCTTCTGACACAAAGGTAGCGGGGCAGTTCGAACACTCATTATTTGTGAGTGCAGCCTACAAGACTGTGTCGAGGACAGACGACGTGTGCTATGAAGGTCATGTTTGAGCGGTGCCACCGTGGTAACAGTGACAGCACGCAATGGGGACACTGTCATTACAGGCGGCAAGGCGGACAGACACATGGACCAGTGTCACGCACAACGCACAAGTCGCGACGCCAGGCTCACCGACAGGGGGCGCCCCAGTGAATGGAGGTGTGATTGAAGAGGCCAAAGATGTGGTGTCGATCTCACGTATCGAGCTCACGTATCGAGCTCATGTGTCGATCTCACGTACTGATTCCGCGTATCAATACCCGAGTACTCTCAGCGTCTAGTCAAACCCTGCACGGTGTTGGCAGCACTGGCACGAGTTCTCTGAAATCGACACCTGTGTGTGGAACGTGCTAGAATCCAGTGTGTTGTTTGTGCATCAGATTGCGTGGGTGTCTGATTGGATAGGCCCGTCTTGTGTTGAAAGTCGTGCCTGGTTTTCAGATACCTAGACTAGATTGCAAAGTTTCTCTTGCTGTCTAGTTCGTATTAACACCTGCAGACTTTTGGCAATCCTGATGTAAGTGTTTATGGTTTGCTGTTTGTTTCTTTGTTTGTTTGTTTGTTTTGGGGGGAATGGGTTGTGTAGCTGATGCGTGCATTTTTAAGTTCATGTGTTTTTATAATTACTATCTCAACAGACCAAGGGTAACCATAGTCAAAAGATTCTGTGTTTTCATGAGATCTTGTTTCATTTCAGCATACTAAGATAAAATCGTGTTCAAAAGATTGCATTTTTTTAGTCATAAATGCATGTGTGTGTGCGCGTGTGTGTGCGCGCGCGTGTGTGTGTGTGTGCGCGCGTGTGTATGTGTGTGCGCGCGTGTGTATGTGTGTGCGCGTGTGTGTGTGAGTGAGAGAGACAGAGAGAAAGAGAGAGGAGAGAGAGAGAGAAAGAGAGAGGAGAGACAGAGAGAGAGACAGAGAGAGACACAGAGAGAGAGAAAGAGAGAGAGAGAGAGAGAGAGAGAGAGAGAGAGAGAGAGAGAGAGAGAGAGAGAGAGAGAGAGAGAGAGAGAGACAGACAGACAGACAGACAGACAGACAGACAGACAGACAGACAGACAGACAGGCAGACAGACAGGCAGACAGACAGACAGACAGAATGACAGACAGAGAGAGAGAGACAGACAGACAGACTGACAGACAGACAGACAGACAGACAGACAGACAGACAGACAGACAGACAGACAGAGACAGACAGACAGACAGACAGAGACAGACAGACAGACATACAGACAGACGGACGGACGGACGGACGGACGGACGGACGGACGGACGGACGGACGGACGGACGGACAGACAGACAGACAGACAGACAGACAGACAGACAGACAGACAGACAGACAGACAGACAGACAGACAGACACACAGAGAGAGCATCCTAACAGGAACTTTAGAAGCATTCGCTGCGAAAATTCCTGATTGGAAAACAACGCTGCTGACCCTGCTTACCACTCTCCCCTGTAGACCACGTCTAATAGACGTTATTCACGCAGCGGCCATTTTGAAATCGAAAACGAGACTAAGTCCGCAAATTTAATGGCGTCCAGCGTCTATGGCGAAACCGAAGGCTTCATCATCACATAGACACTGCTGTGTTCCTTATTGCGAGAACGATGATCGATATGACGAGAACTCCAGACTGTCCTTTTTCAAATTACCCACAGACAAGAAGCAGAAGAAACTATGGATCTGGAAGATTCGGCGTGATCCTGGCAAAAAATTCAAGGCAACAAGAGCTTAGATTTAGGTCTTGTAAAAGCAAAAAAAAGTTAAATCATCTAACCAGAACATTCAAGATCCTCATAAAAACACCATATTTGTCATAACTTTTCATCAACTCAACTACACTTCTTACGAAATAAAGTCATTTCTACAACTTGAGATACGAATAAAAGCGACAAGGCTTCAGATAGTGCCTCACGAGGAGCGCACATGTTTGTGATGTAAAACGTGACCTTCATTACAGTACATGTATTACACTACGAGTGATCTTATCCGATACCAGTTGATGTTTTACCCCTCTGCTAAGATTATAATATAACCTTAGGAATATATGTGTCGGACCTTTTAATGGTGAACGTATTTCATAGCACCAGACAATACTAGCATTGTACACGATGTCAACAGCAGGCAGGTTCGAGGACAACAATGTATTTATAATCTATCCTGATGCCGCTGAGGTCCGCGCGTCAGCTATAAATAGAAGTGCGCGAAGCTTGGGTTTGTAAAATGTATTTCACGACCTAACGACGCAATCAACATACAGCTTTGATAAATTAAGACAGCCCATGGTTATTTTAGCGTTATAAATTAACATATAGGCTTACTGAC
>JAWQFJ010034971.1:12500-16441 GCA_034096865.1 Theodoxus fluviatilis | reverse complement strand
GTCTCCCCTGCTGTCTCCTCCTGCTGTCTCCTCCTGCTGTCTCCTCATGCTGTCTCCTCCTGCTGTCTCCTCCTGCTGTCTCCTCCTGCTGTCTCCTCCTGCTGTCTCCTCCTACTGTCTCTCCTGCTGTCTCCTCCTGCTGTCTCCTCCTGCTGTCTCCTCCTGCTGTCTCCTCCTGCTGTCTCCTCCTGCTGTCTCCTCCTGCTGTCTCCTCCTGCTGTCTCCTCTTGCTGTCTCCTCTTGCTGTCTCCTCTTGCTGTCTCCTCCTGCTGTCTCTTCCTGCTGTCTTCTCTTGCTGTCTCCTCCTGCTGTCTCCTCCTGCTGTCTCCTCCTGCTGTCTCCTCTTGCTGTCTCCTCCTGCTGTCTCCTCCTGCTGTCTCCTCTTGCTGTCTCCTCTTGCTGTCTCCTCTTGCTGTCTCCTCTTGCTGTCTCCTCCTGCTGTCTTCTCCTGCTGTCTCCTCCTGCTGTCTCCTCCTGCTGTCTCCTCCTGCTGTCTCTCCTGCTGTCTCCTCCTGCTGTCTCCTCCTGCTGTCTCCTCCTGCTGTCTCCTCCTGCTGTCTCCTCTTGCTGTCTCCTCTTGCTGTCTTCTCTTGCTGTCTCCTCCTACTGTCTCCTCTTGCTGTCTCCTCCTGCTGTCTCCTCCTGCTGTCTCCTCTTGCTGTCTCCTCTTGCTGTCTCCTCCTGCTGTCTCCTCCTGCTGTCTCCTCTTGCTGTCTCCTCTTGCTGTCTCCTCTTGCTGTCTCCTCTTGCTGTCTCCTCTTGCTGTCTCCTCTTGCTGTCTCCTCTTGCTGTCTCCTCCTGCTGTCTCCTCTTGCTGTCTCCTCCTGCTGTCTCCTCTTGCTGTCTCCTCTTGCTGTCTCCTCTTGCTGTCTCCTCTTGCTGTCTCCTCTTGCTGTCTCCTCCTGCTGTCTCCTCCTGCTGTCTCCTCCTGCTATCATCCTCTGCTGTCTCCTCTTGCTGTCTCCTCTTGCTGTCTCCTCCTGCTGTCTCCTCCTGCTGTCTCCTCCTGCTGTCTCCTCTTGCTGTCTCCTCTTGCTGTCTCCTCCTGCTGTCTCCTCCTGCTGTCTCCTCCTGCTGTCTCCTCTTGCTGTCTCCTCTTGCTGTCTCCTCTTGCTGTCTCCTCCTGCTGTCTCCTCCTGCTGTCTCCTCCTGCTGTCTCCTCTTGCTGTCTCCTCTTGCTGTCTCCTCCTGCTGTCTCCTCTTGCTGTCTCCTCTTGCTGTCTCCTCTTGCTGTCTCCTCCTGCTGTCTCCTCCTGCTGTCTCCTCTTGCTGTCTCCTCCTGCTGTCTCCTCCTGCTGTCTCCTCCTGCTGTCTCCTCCTGCTGTCTCCTCCTGCTGTCTCCTCTTGCTGTCTCCTCCTGCTGTCTCCTCCTGCTGTCTCCTCTTGCTGTCTCCTCCTGCTGTCTCCTCCTGCTGTCTCCTCCTGCTGTCTCCTCCTGCTGTCTCCTCCTGCTGTCTCCTCTTGCTGTCTCCTCTTGCTGTCTCCTCCTGCTGTCTCCTCCTGCTGTCTCCTCCTGCTGTCTCCTCCTGCTGTCTCCTCTTGCTGTCTCCTCCTGCTGTCTTCTCCTGCTGTCTCCTCCTGCTGTCTCCTCCTGCTGTCTCCTCCTGCTGTCTCCTCCTGCTGTCTCCTCCTGCTGTCTCCTCCTGCTGTCTCCTCTTGCTGTCTCCTCTTGCTGTCTCCTCTTGCTGTCTCCTCCTGCTGTCTCCTCCTGCTGTCTCCTCTTGCTGTCTCCTCCTGCTGTCTTCTCCTGCTGTCTCCTCCTGCTGTCTCCTCTTGCTGTCTCCTCCTGCTGTCTCCTCCTGCTGTCTCCTCTTGCTGTCTCCTCTTGCTGTCTCCTCTTGCTGTCTCCTCTTGCTGTCTCCTCTTGCTGTCTCCTCCTGCTGTCTCCTCTGCTGTCTCCTCTTGCTGTCTCCTCTTGCTGTCTCCTCCTGCTGTCTCCTCTTGCTGTCTCCTCCTGCTGTCTCCTCTTGCTGTCTCCTCTTGCTGTCTCCTCTTGCTGTCTCCTCCTGCTGTCTCCTCTTGCTGTCTCCTCCTGCTGTCTCCTCTTGCTGTCTCCTCTTGCTGTCTCCTCTTGCTGTCTCCTCCTGCTGTCTCCTCTTGCTGTCTCCTCTTGCTGTCTCCTCTTGCTGTCTCCTCTTGCTGTCTCCTCCTGCTGTCTCCTCTTGCTGTCTCCTCCTGCTGTCTCCTCCTGCTGTCTCCTCTTGCTGTCTCCTCCTGCTGTCTCCTCTTGCTGTCTCCTCTTGCTGTCTCCTCTTGCTGTCTCCTCCTGCTGTCTCCTCTTGCTGTCTCCTCTTGCTGTCTCCTCTTGCTGTCTCCTCCTGCTGTCTCCTCTTGCTGTCTCCTCCTGCTGTCTCCTCTTGCTGTCTCCTCTTGCTGTCTCCTCTTGCTGTCTCCTCCTGCTGTCTCCTCCTGCTGTCTCCTCTTGCTGTCTCCTCTTGCTGTCTCCTCCTGCTGTCTCCTCTTGCTGTCTCCTCCTGCTGTCTCCTCCTGCTGTCTCCTCCTGCTGTCTCCTCCTGCTGTCTCCTCCTGCTGTCTCCTCTTGCTGTCTCCTCCTGCTGTCTCCTCCTGCTGTCTCCTCTTGCTGTCTCCTCCTGCTGTCTTCTCTGCTGTCTCTCCTGCTGTCTCCTCCTGCTGTCTCCTCCTGCTGTCTCCTCCTGCTGTCTCCTCTTGCTGTCTCCTCTTGCTGTCTCCTCCTGCTGTCTCCTCCTGCTGTCTCCTCCTGCTGTCTCCTCTTGCTGTCTCCTCCTGCTGTCTTCTCCTGCTGTCCTCCTCCTGCTGTCTCCTCCTGCTGTCTCCTCCTGCTGTCTCCTCCTGCTGTCTTCTCCTGCTGTCTCCTCCTGCTGTCTCCTCCTGCTGTCTCCTCCTGCTGTCTCCTCCTGCTGTCTCCTCCTGCTGTCTCCTCCTGCTGTCTCCTCCTGCTGTCTCCTCCTGCTGTCTCCTCCTGCTGTCTCCTCCTGCTGTCTCCTCCTGCTGTCTCCTCCTGCTGTCTCCTCTTGCTGTCTCCTCTTGCTGTCTCCTCTTGCTGTCTCCTCCTGCTGTCTCCTCCTGCTGTCTCCTCCTGCTGTCTCCTCTTGCTGTCTCCTCCTGCTGTCTCCTCCTGCTGTCTCCTCTTGCTGTCTCCTCTTGCTGTCTCCTCTTGCTGTCTCCTCTTGCTGTCTCCTCCTGCTGTCTCCTCTTGCTGTCTCCTCCTGCTGTCTCCTCTTGCTGTCTCCTCTTGCTGTCTCCTCTTGCTGTCTCCTCTTGCTGTCTCCTCTTGCTGTCTCCTCCTGCTGTCTCCTCCTGCTGTCTCCTCCTGCTGTCTCCTCCTGCTGTCTCCTCCTGCTGTCTCCTCCTGCTGTCTCCTCCTGCTGTCTCCTCTTGCTGTCTCCTCTTGCTGTCTCTCTCCTGTCTCCTCCTGCTGTCTCCTCCTGCTGTCTCCTCCTGCTGTCTCCTCTTGCTGTCTCCTCCTGCTGTCTCCTCCTGCTGTCTCCTCTTGCTGTCTCCTCTTGCTGTCTCCTCTTGCTGTCTCCTCTTGCTGTCTCCTCTTGCTGTCTCCTCCTGCTGTCTCCTCTTGCTGTCTCCTCTTGCTGTCTCCTCTTGCTGTCTCCTCTTGCTGTCTCCTCCTGCTGTCTCCTCCTGCTGTCTCCTCTTGCTGTCTCCTCCTGCTGTCTCCTCCTGCTGTCTCCTCCTGCTGTCTACTCCTGCTGTCTCCTCCTGCTGTCTCCTCCTGCTGTCTCCTCCTGCTGTCTCCTCCTGCTGTCTCCTCCTGCTGTCTCCTCCTGCTGTCTCCTCTTGCTGTCTCCTCCTGCTGTCTCCTCTTGCTGTCTCCTCTTGCTGTCTCCTCCTGCTGTCCTCCTGCTGTCTCCTCCTGCTGTCTCCTCCTGCTGTCTCCTCTTGCTGTCTCCTCCTGCTGTCTCCTCTTGCTGTCTCCTCCTGCTGTCTCCTCTTGCTGTCTCCTCTTG
>JAWQFJ010034971.1:5000-7500 GCA_034096865.1 Theodoxus fluviatilis | reverse complement strand
CCACCCTCACTGGAATCTAAATTCTACCATTTCACCAGTGCCCAAGCTCTAGACTGGAACCTATAAAAACAAAGAAAAATACTACATTTATACCTAACTGGACAAAAATGTTCATTGCTCGCGACCGCGATAGAAGGATGCACTTTTACGGCCTGTCAACCTATATAGGCTATGTAAGACCACTAAGCACGAACATTCACTAGAATAGAGTAGGCGCAAATCAAGGCTTGATGTCTCTATTTATTCGCCTCTTACGATGGATGGATGGATCGAGGTTTACGGCCTGTTAGTCTTTGTAGGCTGCTTAAGGCCATTAAGCACGAAGATCACTAGAATAGTTTAGAGTAAACGCAATTCAAGTCACGATGTCCCTATTCATTCGCCTCTTACGAATCGCGTAGGAAGGCAGGCTGGGTCTATCCTGACCCCCTACCCTCAGACAGGTCACGACTATGAAGACAAAAATGATGTGTAATAATGACATTGTCATCCTTTAAAGGATTCCATGACTCAAGAGAGTATCTGACCGCAGTCGCAGGCCGTCTTTTCTATTTTAAAAAATCTATTAAAACAAAGCAGTTGTCTCCGCGTAGAACACACAGAACAAGTTCCGTGCACACTGCAGGAAAACACAGATTGTAAAACAATCAACACGTACGGAATGACACTCTCAGATTGTCACGCCAGGACGTGACAGAGCGCCTTAACCACTGGACTTGAGCCCCGGTGTGTGGCCTGGGGCGGGTTTCAAAATAGGTAGTCGATCTTGGTCGCAAGATCTTGCTTCGCAGTAAGAGCTAGCTAAAAAAGAAACTACCCCAGCGGCGAGCGAAGATCCAAGATGGCGACGACCGAGACTAGGGTTTATGTTTTGTGACGCTTCGACACTGAAAATATTCGATAATTCGTTCTCCGCTGACTCATGTGTGCCTTAATTTGTCACCTCGCTGCAATCTCAGCTGGACAATTGAAGTAGATTACGATTTTTTTCTTTATTGTGTGCACGATGTGTGGTTGACGGTGAGAAATCCTGCATTAAGTTCGAATTGAAAATTCTCTCGCAAAGAGACGTAACTCTACATTCTGACCTCCCTTTGCGTAAAGGAAAATCGCTAGTACGCGGTAGTGTACATAGGGTCTTTGACTGCACTAGGCTCAGGAGTCACTTATCAGGGCATAGGTAGTGGTAATAAAAATGTTCAATTTACACAACAACCTCAAACCTTACCGTAAACCAAGAAAGTTAAAGTTAACCGAAGACTCGTCCAAAAACGTCACTCCTAGTGACACGATGCTCATGCTGTCCGCCATCTTGAATCTCACTAGCTAGGCACCTCTCAAGCTGCCTCGCTCAATCTACGCTCGTCTACGATTGGCTCGCGAGCAAGCAAAGAATGAAACTGCCCAATTGGCGAGATCTGCGTAGATCTACCGAGATCTTCGCATTTTGAAACCCGCCCCTGGGTACCGTGCACTAGCAGGTCTTTATTGTAGAACAAGCATGCTTGTTCTCTGATGTTCGTCTCCGCCACTCTAAAGTGTGATGTCCTGTACGGTGACCGTATCTTTCCTTTGTCTGTATAATTATTAAGCATTGCCTTAGTCACTCTCAGGATGGAGTTGGTGACTATGGCTAAGACCCATGACAGCTGGGAAAGACGAGAAAAACTCAATATTGGGATTCGGGTCATCCGGGCATGTAAGTAAAAAGCTTTGAAACATAAGGCCGAGACAGCAGCCGCTGATACAGGGCAGTGTAGATAGGAGAAGACAACACGGACCGTGTTAGCTCAGCTGGTAGAGCATTTCGTGCGCTAACCGAAAGGTCGCGGGTTTAGTCCCCGCCTGTGGTCCTACATTTTCCCTGTCTGTCCCACGCAGGGTTTCGGCTCTGTATATTAAACTTTTTGCAATGATTAATACCTGCAAAAATGGATTCTGGATTTGCAATATTTTCTTTTTAAATGTCTCAAAAATAAACTCAATGCAAAAATTATATATCGGACAAGGCGGTTAATTATACGAAAATTTTAATTTGAATTATTTCCTAATTATTCTAAACATAATCGTAGCTCTACCCACTATACTTAGCAATGACGCTAAAGATTATCTCAAAAT
Organism: Theodoxus fluviatilis; assembly: GCA_034096865.1. Lineage (NCBI taxonomy): Eukaryota > Metazoa > Mollusca > Gastropoda > Cycloneritida > Neritidae > Theodoxus > Theodoxus fluviatilis. The sequence goes on along the minus strand of JAWQFJ010034971.1, from coordinate 5,382 downwards.
AGTCATCTGTGCTTCAGGTAACACATAAATTATATCAAGTGGAAATGACGTCTGTTTTCGTCAAAATCCAGCAATCATTAAACCAAAACTTATTTTTGATGCCAACCACTATGTTGGCAATAGCCAACCTAAAACACTTATTAAAATATTACTTTTGGCATATATTCATGCTAAATATATCATCCCACATATGCCCAAAACGTCTCTGCCCAGAGAACTGCGAACGATCAATGTGCTTGTAGGCAATCCTTCCATAAGCCCTCGTCGAACGAATTGGTCTGTGCGGCACCAGCCTTTCTTTGCGCGGTGGCGTAACGTCTGCCTTGCACTTAGTCAGCAGCGGGTGGAGCGTGACGTAATCGGCTCGATCGCACTTGACCGA
>JAWQFJ010034970.1:52500-57973 GCA_034096865.1 Theodoxus fluviatilis | reverse complement strand
CTGTTTGGGCCGTTTTCTACGTAACATATGGAACCTGGTCAACCCAGATAGACACACACACACACACAGATATATATATATATATATATATATATATATATATATATATATATATATATATATATATATATATATATATATATATATATATGGCGTTGCTTCGCGAACGAAGATGAGTCGATGCTGCTGTTCACATCCACCGCAGACACGCTGGTGGCTGTAGAGGCCAATGCGGGAAAGGCAAGCCCGACCACAGCGGCCGCAGGGGAAGATCCGGCCAGGGTCTAGCATGACGCTCTCTCGGGTTTTTCTCCTCTGGCGCTTCTCCTTTAGTGTTTTCCTGCGAGAGCTCTCCAACACTGCAGTGGCTTTATTGATGGTGTGGCGCCAGGCATCTCTGTCACCAGCGACGGAGGTCCACTGTCGGGGATCGATGTTGCAGAAGATTATGGTTTTCTTGAGAGAGTCTTTGTATCTCTTTTGTGGGCCCCCTTTGTCACGTCGACCAGTGGAAAGCTCACCAAATGGTGTTACCTTGGGCAGGCGGTAGTTTTCCATTCTGGAAACATTTCCTGCCCAGCGCAGCTGAGATCTCAAAAGCATGGTCTATATGCTGGTGAGTTGAGACCGTTCCAAAATATATATACCCTCACACGCACTCACGCACGCATGCACGCACATAAACCATAAACGATAGCCTGGCAGTTTCACATTTATCAAAGTAAGTTCTGGACATCTAAAAAGTCTACCAAGAGAAACTGTCGGAAGAGCAGCAAATGCGTATGTACAATCATAAATCAACTTTAACAAAAATAAACCCCCAGATTTATCTCGCATTTTCTGTTGATGATTAACGCAAAGTGTAAATAATTACTCATACATTTGAGAATCGATATCTTACTGACAGCGTCTTTTGAAGTGGTGGAAAGGGAGAGTTTGGTCGTTGGTTCCATGCACGTATCATCACACTGTGTTTGCTCTCAGATATGACATGACATTTTTTCTCTTTTCAAGCGCTTATTTCTGACGACAGCATATTTGTTACCTGCTCCGTTCGACTTTCCCTCAAGGCCTGTTTTTTCAGCAGCGTTGAAGTGTTTGCCCCAGACAAACAACAAGCTCGGACCGTATTCGTTCTGTCAACGCTAATGGATTTCTGGCTCTTTTACCATGATGAATTTTGCATCAGATAGAAAATTATCGGCATAATTTGAAAGAAACAAGCTAACTGGCGTGATGCAAATGCTCTTTGATCACTAAATTTTGATCGATTTAGACATCACTTCCCTTTTTTACATGCAGTGTTCAAGATTGAAGGCTCAATGACAATGTCGTGCTGGATATATGTTAAGTCAGCCCAGGAGGTGCCTAGTCGTTTGAAGGGGTTCAAGATTTTGGTTTGGTAAAGACCTTCAACTTACAGTACAGGAAGTAATGTATGCAATCAATGATTCTTCCCTATTTATGTTAGAAATGCCCTTCTCTAATACATATTTTGGTCTTCTTCAGTATTTGCATGTATTGCTGATGCCAACTTGCAAAATAGGTTGCCTTACTTACCAAGTACCACTACTCTCGCTCGCCGTTTGCCTCTCTTTATTTTTTGTTTAGACTCTCGGTTTAAGTTTTTCCACAATACGTCTTCCTCTTTTCTTACTCACTCTGCATAAGAGATATCTAATCGACTCCTCTCGAGTATAATGCTTAAGACAGAACAATTCAGGAAGCGATTGTTAGCAGAAAATGAAATGAGCAATAATTTGACAATAATTACAAGTTTTCAGTTGACGCCATTATATCTATAACATTCAACTATTTCAGGTGTCCTCCAGCAAGAACATTTTTACGTGGAAGATGGTTTCACCTTGCCTCAGAGATTTGAGGACGTCGCGGAATTTGAGGATTCAAACCTGTCACTGAACCTCGTGCACAAAGTCCTCCAGCCCCAGGATTTTCCTGCTTTGGCTGAGTCAGGTACACGTGTTGTGTCACTGCAGTCTCACTTTACTCTGATGCAACTCCACAACAAATGAGAACGTATCATGTCTGCTTGGTAAGAATGCTTGCGCTTATAGTGAATACGCTGACGGTTTCTGTATTCAATTGGATCTGAACGTTGAAACGAAGGAATGGGAAAGGTGAGACAAGGAGGTAGGTTGGAATTGCAATATTCTCAAAATCATTAGTTGTTTCGTTAGCGAACGTAGTATTCATTTTGTGAATAATTAAAACAGGTTGGAATGAGCAGATTAAAAGAACATTAATAGCTTTCAGACAACAACCTCAAAGTAAGTTCTGATTACTCTCTCTCTCTCTCTCTCTCTCTCTGTCTCTCTCTCTCAATGAGACAATGAGACAATAAGACAATGAGAGAGAGGGGGGGGGAGGGGAGAGAGAGAGAGAGATAGCTATGTCAAGATCTCTGCCTCAAGCCGTCAATGCACAGTTTCACATTTCCCACACTCCCGTTTGGCCACACAAAACCGAATACGTTTTCATAAGAAGTACTTTCTTTTGTTGCAGACCAGTTTCTGTCATCTGAAAGTGGAGAAAAAACCAAATCATCACATAAGCTTATCTGGAACGCCTGTTAAAATTCATCTTGCCTAGCTTGAGAAAATGTGTCCTTTCCCATACACAACTTTTGATATAACAGAAATCTCCAGAATAACCATATACCGTTTGCTTGGATGTTATGGGGTCTAACCCAGAGAGAAAAATAGAGAGGGAAGAGAGAGAGAGAGAGAGAGAGAGAGAGAGAGAGAGAGAGAGAGAGAGAGAGAGAGAGAGAGAGAGAGAGAGAGAGAGAGAGAGAGAGAGAGAGAGAGAGAGAGAGAATGAGGCAGAAACAAACACAAACACACACACACACACACACACACACACACACAACGCATGCATGCGCTCTCGCACATGGATACTCAGACACATAGCCATGCAGACATACGAACAGACAAAGAATGACAGACAAAAACAGAGACGGTGTAGGACAAAACCTAAGCAGAGGGACAGGGAAAAAACCTGAGATAAAGAGACAACAACAGAGGCGTAGACAGAGAAATGAGACAGAAAGGATTTTCTTTGCTTCTTCAGCATGCTCCGTTCTGAATTCCTCGTGTCTGGGCCTCATTACCGTGGCTGACTGTAAACATGCGGAGTTCCTGGACAGTGTGGCAGACAGCCTAGCCCTGCCCCACGTGGCCATCAGTCGGCATCAGTGCTCCCTACACTCGCGCTATGGCATCACCATCGCCTCGCACTACGTCACGCTCAATGACGTCATTGTCGCCATCGTCAAGAAGGAGGAGTGGAGTGAGGTGGCATACCTCTACGATTCTCCTATAGGTAGGTGATAGACCGAAACCGGGTGTTTTCGGTGGTCGTTGTTTGTTACAGTCAAAGAAGAAGAATGTGAAACGGTTACCCCTGACAGCACGGGATAAGATTCTCTCTCTCTCTCTCTCTGTCTCTCTCTCTCTGTCTCTCTCTCTGTCTCTCTCTCTGTCTCTCTCTGTCTCTCTCTCTCTATCTCTCTCTCTCTCACACACACACACACCCACACACACACACTCACACACACACACACACACACACGCTCACAAGCGCACACACGCGCGCGCACATTTACGCGCACACATGCACATGCGCACGACACACGTCTACACCATTTATCTAATCCTTCTTTTTCGATTTCGTAGAAGGATTAGCTCAGAATTTATTCATGTGGAAGGCCGCACTTTCACCAGCCAACAGACCAATGAATCATTGCACATCAGACACAAACTCACATGCACGACATCCAATCTCATATACATCCTGTATTGCACTAGATGCAACCATACACAGTATGTCGGAGAAACAAGCAACTCACTCAAACTACGCTTCTACCAGCATCGCTCGAACATCAACACCAACAAGAACACCTGCACTCCCATTACTGAACACTTCTCCCTACCCAACCACACACTGCACGACCTCAGATGCATGCCGGTAGAGAAACCCTACACAGACAGCACTGAAGGACGACGCAGGCGGGAACGTTTCTGGATAAACAAACTCTCGACTTTAACACCGAATGGCTTGAACACTTTACTATAATAATTCTTCCATTTTTGATCCTCTCCAGGGGATCTTTTGACTTTGTATGTGACTCTGCAGGAACGATGATGATGGCCAACGCATTTTGTGCACGCGGGAGTATGATCTCGGTACGTTACAGGTGGGAGGATGTGTGGACTCATGGGGGTTCTAGACGGAGGCCTATGTGTGCATGAGAGTGTGTGTGGGTGCGTATGGGTACTGCCATATGAGTGCAGTCGAACACGAACTGTGACTTATGCTATCTATGGCACTTATGAATGGTGGTACTCCTGTGAGAGGGGAGACGGGTGAATGTGTGTCTCATTGATAGTGAGACCTGATATGCCAGTATGGATGTGTGAATGTGTATAGGTATGAGTGTATGTGAAGCTGACCTCTTATGGAGAGCAGACCTACTGGCATGACTCCCCTCCACACGTTCCCGCTTCCCCCTCCCTCGCCCCCCCCCCCCCCCCACCTGCCTATCACCTTGTCTTTTACTCATGCCTCGTGTTTTTTTCCTTGAACGGTGTTCACTCCTCTGTTATGTTCCCTTTCCCGTGCCCTTGCATTGTCTCGGTCAGATAAATACAACTTGCTCTTGTGATTGACCTTCAGGGCTCTGTACATGTACAATAGCAGACAGAATTCCAATCCAGCAAACCCGATTCACCAATCGCAGTCGAACAGTATGACAAGCCACGCCCACGTATGTCGTCATGTGTGACGTAGAAACTCAGGGTTAGATATGTGGTGAATTGTCAAACCCTTCAGTGTACTCCTGAGGAAGGCAAGTAAAGCCGAAAATTTGAAGCTTAGTAAAGGCTGTTTGTTTGCTCGTTCATTTGATCCTTATATATATATGTATATATTCCCTGAGACCCAACCCACTAAACGACCCATGCCACCCCTGTCCCTGTACCTTCTCTCCTCTCCCAGTCTCCTGCAACCCCTAACTGATGATGATGATGGTGATGATGATGATGATGATGATGATGATGATGATGATGATGATGATGATGATGATGATGATGATGATGATGATGATGATGATGATGATGATGATGATGATGATGATGATGATGATGATGATGATGATGATGATGATGATGGTGATGATGATGATGATGATGATGATGATGATGATGATGATGATGATGATGATGATGATGATGATGATGATGATGATGATGATGATGATGATGATGATGCTGATGATGATGATGATGATGATGATGATGATGATGATGATGATGATGATGATAGTGTGGTGTTGTTGATATTCAATACATTGGTGTTATTTTTCGTATCTTCCTTTTTCTTTTTCTTTTTTGCTTTCTTTGTAATAATGTCCTCCTTTATATTTTTTTAGACCCAATAAACTGATTTTTTA
>JAWQFJ010034970.1:45000-47500 GCA_034096865.1 Theodoxus fluviatilis | reverse complement strand
CTGTCTGTCTGTCTGTCTGTCTGTCTGTCTGTCTGTGTCTGTCTGTCTGTCTGTCTATCTATCCATCACACACACACACACACACACACACACACACACACACACACACACACACACACACACTCACACGCACTTCCTCTGTTCATCGGTTCGTTTGTCCACGATGGTCAATTGTCTTCGGTAGCCATGATAAAAAGAACTTTCATAGACCTTTGACACAATCTTACTTGACTCAAAATCGACCCATTGTAAATTTCAGTCCTACAGAAGAGTCATCACCAGGAAATTCCCGTTACATAGATAAATCTTTTTGTCATATAGATTCTCATCTGAAACAACCAAGGAGGACGCGAATATTATCAACAATTATAGGAAAACAATTAATTTAAACGCATTTCTCATTACTTACGCACCCCACAGAGGAGACTAGAAAGAAAAACACACAGGTTCTTTTCCTTCATGGAATGTTGTTGTTGTTGTTGTTGTTGCGTACCTGGGCTAAACACTCCCAGGATCACCCAAGTGGGTGAGATGATTGCGTGTGTGACTGTTTTTGAACACCCCGCCATATAGGCAGCCACACTCCGTCTTCAGGGGATTTGATCTCTGTCTCCAGAGAATGCCAGTTGTTATGATAGGAGCTTACCACGGCTGAAGATAATCCCCACATAACAGGACAACATAACAACATTTTGTTGTAGCCTTGGTTTTTGGCTGGAGTCATCAAATAACAACAGCCTTGCCCAAGGCAACTTCATGGAATCAAAAGTGTGGAATACGATCCCAGAGTTAGTGAGGGACTGCAATCACATGCATATTTCAGGACAAACCTGAAAGCACATCCTGTTTTGTTCCTGAAATCAGTTTGTGGTCGCCTTGAGCATGCAAGAAAGGCGTGCGAATGGCGGAATGCAAGTACGAACGCATACACGCATACACACTCCCTTTCCAGTCACTGTCCCTGCAGTTGTACGACGCGCTGTCGATGTACACAATCGCCTTGAGCCAAGTCAATATGAGTGGACTTGAGGGCGTGGAGAATGAGACCAGTATGGAGAATGTGGCCTGCAGCACCTCCAGCAACGACACGGCCATCAAGCAGGAGCTGCGCCATGCCTTGAAGGCGGTAAGACGGGCTTCAGTCTTCCTGTGCGTGTCAGTGGGTTTCCTTTTGCCTCGTGAGAACTCCTCTGTCGGTGTTGGTCAAACTCTCCACTTAACCGATTCGCCCCTGTATTCTGGATCGAAAAAACAACAGCATGAGAATATACACCCTTATGGTTCAAGAACTGTTGGTATTGTTTAAATGGTTTCAGATGGACGAGTGGTTGATGTATGATAGTTCAGGGCACTCCAAAGATTGATAAGGAGACGAAAATACAGGCAGTTGATTTTAAGATCAGTAAACTGATCTGAAATAAACTGAAGTCGATTTACCTATTTTTTAATAAATATTGAAACGTTGTCGATTTATAAATGCTGCTTTTCTGTTTTCTCATTTTCATTTTTAATCTTAGATTATTTTCTTTGATGTGAATTGTTTTTAGATTCTTTGATATCATTTTTTGTAAAGTGTTCGCTGGCACAAAAAACATTGCGGACACGATATACTTTCCTGCTTCGAAAATCCATTGACACATGGAAGGGCAGAGTAGAGATGAGTGTGTGTGTGTGTGTGTGTGTGTGTGTGTGTGTGTGTGTGTGTGTGTGTGTGTGTGTTTGTGTGTGTGTGTGTGTGAGTGTATGTCAGGGAACGAAACAGGGGTCTGCAGATCGGTGTCCTGACCTTCTTCTGCCAATTGTGTCAGGTGGATGAAGAGCTTGTGGACTTCTCTGAGGTATCTGGGGGCTGGGCCATGCCACTGACCCGCGCCTTTGAGATTCTCAGCGCCCACGATGATGGGGGCGGATTTTCTCTGGCCTCCAGATGGACTCTAGATGAAGGCCTGGAAGACAGCACACTCTTCAAGAACAGGTTCCTTCACTTCAACAACAAGACCATCTATGTGGGCTCGCAGGAGGTAAGTCTCTGTCTGATCTGAATAAATATTTTGCCTTCGGGAACATTGTTTGGTACGGGTCACCGTCCACACGATCTTAGAGTTGGTAAACGGCTGTAATCATTGGTGGACAAGATGTATTTGTGAGGAGACGAATATGTCACACTTTTATCGACATAATGAGTTGATACTGCCGCCAACATCGAGATATCGGACAACAGCGTGAAGCTTGCAATAACTACTTCTATTATAATATATCTACGATCACATTCGATAATGAAACAAAAGTTTTAAAGTCTGTCAATGTTGGATTCATTTATCTCCTGTTCGCCTTTCATTTGATTTTCTTGTGAACTGTTGCTCCACTGTACTGTAAGAAATACTTTGCAGTTTAAAATTTTATTGATTACACTCAGAGATAGCTGCAATTTGTACAGCTGTATTCCTGCTGTTCATTCACAATCACATGCGTTTACTTGTTTGCATGTATACTCATTTTT
>JAWQFJ010034970.1:35000-40000 GCA_034096865.1 Theodoxus fluviatilis | reverse complement strand
TACGCCCTGGCTGACGAGACCTTCAACACTGCAGGCCTTGGCTTCATCATGCCCGAAAATGCGCCATTCGCAACTGTCGTCAACTACAAGTGAGTCTTTTCGTAGTTGATCAATTCAAAGGTTGTAATGTTTGTGACCATCCATTTGGTTTCAGTGATGTGCCATTTGCCTGTTCATGTTGCGTATCTGTGTGCCTTTCTGAGTATCTGTTTATGTGTGACCCTATCGGTGGGTCTGTGAGACCACCAGTGAGTTGATCTTTATCTCTGCCCACCTGTAATGGGGAAATAGGTTCTTGGAAGTATCTCACCTGAGAGAGAGTTGGTTGTTTGCTGGTGCGTTGAGGGTGAAGTTAGTAGTCCAAAGGCAGTGTAAAATATTGAAGTGAAGAGTGACTGGAAGTTGAGTTCTGCCCCAGGGTGATAAGCGGTGTTCGCTCTGAAGTGTGAGTTGTGGTAAGTAGAAGTGAGTTGGTTGTGAGAAGATATTTAAATAAGAGAGCGCAAGAGAACAGAGAATCAGAGAGAACAGCCCCACACATAGCAGAGAACAGAGCGGATAGAGAGAGAGAAACCGACGAAGAAGAGAGAAGCAGACGTACAGAAGAGAAAAGCAGACGCACAGAAGAGAGAAGCACAGAAGAGAGAAGCAGACGGCAGAACAGAAAGAAGCAGACGCACAGAAGAGAGAAGCACAGAAGAGAGAAGCAGACGGCAGAACAGAAAGAAGCAGACGCACAGAAGAGAGAAGCACAGAAGAGAGAAGCAGACGGCAGAACAGAAAGAAGCAGACGAAGAGAAGAGAGAAGCACAGAAGAGAGAAGCAGACGGCAGAACAGAAAGAAGCAGACGAAGAGAGAGGCGGACGGTCGGTTAGGCAGACGTGCCTACTGAGTGAGGGAGCGAGTGACGGAGAGACGAAGAGAGAGATGGAAGGTTGGTCAAAGTACTTCGTTTATGTCAAGGGCTGACCTACGTTTTATTAGTTTCATGTGAGCAGGTTTTACTTGTGTATAATTCTCCATTAACGTTTTATCTGTGCTTTGCAATTACTTTTTGAGGTTGATTATTTACTTGTGTGTAGAAATTCTCCATTGGAGTTGATTATTTTCTTGTACCTATGTCTCTCCCTTGGAGTAGAGTATACTAGGTGTGGGTGCGAATGTTGTAAGGAGAGTTTATTTGGGAGGAAGTCGTGGTGAGCCAGATGTAAAATAACATCTTTTCTTTTACCCCTTTTTGCAGAGTGGCAAATCCATTTTATCAGTGATTCCCCATTTTTTTCTACCTCTGATTATGGGAAGTTATGATTTCAATTGATTGATTAAAATCTTGTAATTACCCGGGAGCGTTTTTATCCAAGTTTATTGAAATCCCCGTAACACCACCTGCCTGCCTGTCTGACCATCCATTTGTATATGCGTCTGAGCTTTTTTGTGTTTGTCCGTTTGTTAGTTACTTTTCTTTCATTTCGTCTTTGTGATTATTTTGTTATTTGATGGTTGATAACATTGTCTGCTTTCGCGACTGAAGACATAGGATGTTTCAAAGGTTAGTGCAGAACAACACACGATCCGGCACATACGAGTCGATAATTACTGGTTCTAATACTGACTTTGCAATGGTACGATTTGGTCGAGAAAGTAGAGTTGCGGAAGTTCATGTTTTAAAACTAGTGCCTCTAACGACGTACGAATATACAGTGCATCTGGTAAATGAATCCCATACGCTCTACGCCACGACGTCAACAGATACTGCATGACGAAACGAATGAGAGTTTACTTGACATGAGCAGAACATAAGCGAACAAAATGTTTTACTGTGGAAGAGATAAATCATTTTGTACTTTCATTTTATAGAGGTCAACCATAGTTAAGTGTTTCAAGATTGCCATTTAAATAAGCTTGAAAACAAGTGGAAAAAAAAAAAAAAAAAAAAAAAAAAAAAAAAAAAAAAAAAAAAAAAAAAAAAAAAAAAAAAAAAAACAAAAAAAAAAAAAAAAAAAAAAAAAAAAAAAAAAAAAAAAAAAAAAAAAAAAAAAAAAAAAAAAAAAAAAAAAAAAGCTTATTTAAATGGCAATCTTGAAACACTTAACTATGGTTGACCTCTATAAAATGAAAGTACAAAATGATTTATCTCTTCCACAGTAAAACATTTTGTTCGCTTATGTTCTGCTCATGTCAAGTAAACTCTCATTCGTTTCGTCATGCAGTATCTGTTGACGTCGTGGCGTAGAGCGTATGGGATTCATTTACCAGATGCACTGTATATTCGTACGTCGTTAGAGGCACTAGTTTTAAAACATGAACTTCCGCAACTCTACTTTCTCGACCAAATCGTACCATTGCAAAGTCAGTATTAGAACCAGTAATTATCGACTCGTATGTGCCGGATCGTGTGTTGTTCTGCACTAACCTTTGAAACATCCTATGTCTTCAGTCGCGAAAGCAGACAATGTTATCAACCATCAAATAACAAAATAATCACAAAGACGAAATGAAAGAAAAGTAACTAACAAACGGACAAACACAAAAAAGCTCAGACGCATATACAAATGGATGGTCAGACAGGCAGGCAGGTGGTGTTACGGGGATTTCAATAAACTTGGATAAAAACGCTCCCGGGTAATTACAAGATTTTAATCAATCAATTGAAATCATAACTTCCCATAATCAGAGGTAGAAAAAAATGGGGAATCACTGATAAAATGGATTTGCCACTCTGCAAAAAGGGGTAAAAGAAAAGATGTTATTTTACATCTGGCTCACCACGACTTCCTCCCAAATAAACTCTCCTTACAACATTCGCACCCACACCTAGTATACTCTACTCCAAGGGAGAGACATAGGTACAAGAAAATAATCAACTCCAATGGAGAATTTCTACACACAAGTAAATAATCAACCTCAAAAAGTAATTGCAAAGCACAGATAAAACGTTAATGGAGAATTATACACAAGTAAAACCTGCTCACATGAAACTAATAAAACGTAGGTCAGCCCTTGACATAAACGAAGTACTTTGACCAACCTTCCATCTCTCTCTTCGTCTCTCCGTCACTCGCTCCCTCACTCAGTAGGCACGTCTGCCTAACCGACCGTCCGCCTCTCTCTTCGTCTGCTTCTTTCTGTTCTGCCGTCTGCTTCTCTCTTCTGTGCTTCTCTCTTCTCTTCGTCTGCTTCTTTCTGTTCTGCCGTCTGCTTCTCTCTTCTGTGCTTCTCTCTTCTGTGCGTCTGCTTCTTTCTGTTCTGCCGTCTGCTTCTCTCTTCTGTGCTTCTCTCTTCTGTGCGTCTGCTTCTTTCTGTTCTGCCGTCTGCTTCTCTCTTCTGTGCTTCTCTCTTCTGTGCGTCTGCTTTTCTCTTCTGTACGTCTGCTTCTCTCTTCTTCGTCGGTTTCTCTCTCTCTATCCGCTCTGTTCTCTGCTATGTGTGGGGCTGTTCTCTCTGATTCTCTGTTCTCTTGCGCTCTCTTATTTAAATATCTTCTCACAACCAACTCACTTCTACTTACCACAACTCACACTTCAGAGCGAACACCGCTTATCACCCTGGGGCAGAACTCAACTTCCAGTCACTCTTCACTTCAATATTTTACACTGCCTTTGGACTACTAACTTCACCCTCAACGCACCAGCAAACAACCAACTCTCTCTCAGGTGAGATACTTCCAAGAACCTATTTCCCCATTACAGGTGGGCAGAGATAAAGATCAACTCACTGGTGGTCTCACAGACCCACCGATAGGGTCACACATAAACAGATACTCAGAAAGGCACACAGATACGCAACATGAACAGGCAAATGGCACATCACTGAAAACCAAAAGGATGGTCACGAACATTACAACCTTTGAATTGATCAACTACGAAAAGACTCACTTGTAGTTGACGACAGTTGCGAATGGCGCATTTTCGGGCATGATGAAGCCAAGGCCTGCAGTGTTGAAGGTCTCGTCAGCCAGGGCGTAGGTCTTGCAGTCGTTGAGGACTATGTACTCCAGCTGGGAGCGGTCAGTCATGAAAGCATACTGACCACTGCGAACGTGGACCAGAGCGTCAATATTGTTAACTATCGCTATGTTGCTGTCCATGGCGGTCCACACATCCTTGTACATGCCACTCTCGGCCTCCTGAAATGAAGTAATGGTTGTGATAACTGTGGACCAGGGTTGTACGTTTGAGGAACATTATAAGAGTTTTGTCCGAAAGTGTGTACACGTATGAGGAAACAACTGAAGCTAGCCTGAAACGCATACAGCTGCACTCGTTGGTGCAGTTACAATTAGATAAACCTGTAGTCATGATCAAGTTTACTCAGCCCTTGCGAATCTCCCACTGTTCGCAAACTCACCAATGAGCTCATAAAAACACCTGCGAGTACACCCACTCATCCACCCGTCCAGTGAAACACACGCGCGCGCGCACTCGCACGAACACACGCACACACACACACACACACACACACACACACACACACACACACACCACGTAGAGCGAGCGAGCGACAGAGAGAGAGAGAGAGAGAGAGAGTGAGAGAGAGAGTGAGAGAGAGAGAGAGAGAGAGTGAGAGAGAGAGAGAGAGAGAGAGAGAGAGAAAGAGAGTGAGAGAGAGAGAGAGAGAGAGAGAGAGAGAGAGACGTAGTTTAAAAAAATGCAAAACCAACCCTGAACAGTGTATCTAGATTGGAACCAGACTTGATAAGAGGCTTGATCTTAGTCTGGGCCACGAGCTCTGCCAGGCTGTTGATGGGTTTGCTTGCGACAGTGACGGTGAGGAAGGCAGCCAGGTTGGCCGTGTAGGTGGAGACCATCAGGATGGTGAACAGCCACCAGAAGCCCAGCACGCACCGCCCTGACACGCTGCAGGGGTGAGGGTCTCCACCTGGGTAATGTCACAATGTTTCCTCGTACAGGCAACTAAACGTCAGAGTTTATGGTTCAATGTCTTCGCAAGCTTATGTAAACCTGCTCGAGGTAACGAAGAGTGAACTCCATCATAAATT
>JAWQFJ010034970.1:17500-20000 GCA_034096865.1 Theodoxus fluviatilis | reverse complement strand
ACTCAGCCAAAGCAGGAAAATCCTGGGGCTGGAGGACTTTGTGCACGAGGTTCAGTGACAGGTTTGAATCCTCAAATTCCGCGACGTCCTCAAATCTCTGAGGCAAGGTGAAACCATCTTCCACGTAAAAATGTTCTTGCTGGAGGACACCTGAAATAGTTGAATGTTATAGATATAATGGCGTCAACTGAAAACTTGTAATTATTGTCAAATTATTGCTCATTTCATTTTCTGCTAACAATCGCTTCCTGAATTGTTCTGTCTTAAGCATTATACTCGAGAGGAGTCGATTAGATATCTCTTATGCAGAGTGAGTAAGAAAAGAGGAAGACGTATTGTGGAAAAACTTAAACCGAGAGTCTAAACAAAAAATAAAGAGAGGCAAACGGCGAGCGAGAGTAGTGGTACTTGGTAAGTAAGGCAACCTATTTTGCAAGTTGGCATCAGCAATACATGCAAATACTGAAGAAGACCAAAATATGTATTAGAGAAGGGCATTTCTAACATAAATAGGGAAGAATCATTGATTGCATACATTACTTCCTGTACTGTAAGTTGAAGGTCTTTACCAAACCAAAATCTTGAACCCCTTCAAACGACTAGGCACCTCCTGGGCTGACTTAACATATATCCAGCACGACATTGTCATTGAGCCTTCAATCTTGAACACTGCATGTAAAAAAGGGAAGTGATGTCTAAATCGATCAAAATTTAGTGATCAAAGAGCATTTGCATCACGCCAGTTAGCTTGTTTCTTTCAAATTATGCCGATAATTTTCTATCTGATGCAAAATTCATCATGGTAAAAGAGCCAGAAATCCATTAGCGTTGACAGAACGAATACGGTCCGAGCTTGTTGTTTGTCTGGGGCAAACACTTCAACGCTGCTGAAAAAACAGGCCTTGAGGGAAAGTCGAACGGAGCAGGTAACAAATATGCTGTCGTCAGAAATAAGCGCTTGAAAAGAGAAAAAATGTCATGTCATATCTGAGAGCAAACACAGTGTGATGATACGTGCATGGAACCAACGACCAAACTCTCCCTTTCCACCACTTCAAAAGACGCTGTCAGTAAGATATCGATTCTCAAATGTATGAGTAATTATTTACACTTTGCGTTAATCATCAACAGAAAATGCGAGATAAATCTGGGGGTTTATTTTTGTTAAAGTTGATTTATGATTGTACATACGCATTTGCTGCTCTTCCGACAGTTTCTCTTGGTAGACTTTTTAGATGTCCAGAACTTACTTTGATAAATGTGAAACTGCCAGGCTATCGTTTATGGTTTATGTGCGTGCATGCGTGCGTGAGTGCGTGTGAGGGTATATATATTTTGGAACGGTCTCAACTCACCAGCATATAGACCATGCTTTTGAGATCTCAGCTGCGCTGGGCAGGAAATGTTTCCAGAATGGAAAACTACCGCCTGCCCAAGGTAACACCATTTGGTGAGCTTTCCACTGGTCGACGTGACAAAGGGGGCCCACAAAAGAGATACAAAGACTCTCTCAAGAAAACCATAATCTTCTGCAACATCGATCCCCGACAGTGGACCTCCGTCGCTGGTGACAGAGATGCCTGGCGCCACACCATCAATAAAGCCACTGCAGTGTTGGAGAGCTCTCGCAGGAAAACACTAAAGGAGAAGCGCCAGAGGAGAAAAACCCGAGAGAGCGTCATGCTAGACCCTGGCCGGATCTTCCCCTGCGGCCGCTGTGGTCGGGCTTGCCTTTCCCGCATTGGCCTCTACAGCCACCAGCGTGTCTGCGGTGGATGTGAACAGCAGCATCGACTCATCTTCGTTCGCGAAGCAACGCCATATATATATATATATATATATATATATATATATATATATATATATATATATATATATATATATATATATATATATATATATATCTGTGTGTGTGTGTGTGTCTATCTGGGTTGACCAGGTTCCATATGTTACGTAGAAAACGGCCCAAACAGAATCCGGAGTAAAAAAAACATTTATGGAGTTCATTGACAATTATGCACTCTTTCGCCTGCCCACGAAGCTAGTTATTTGGTCTCCTACGAACATTTTGAGGTATAAAGTGCTGCGAACTCATTTAATGTAATCTCAAGAGGAATATCTTGTGACTGACCTGAAAAGGGTTATGGTGCAGTCAGGTATTGGATGAATAAAAATGCTTTAGACGTATTGAGAAGAGCAGACACGAAAACCTGTAGTAATGAAATTAAACATTGTAAATACATAAGTGCAGTGTGACACAGAAATGATTATGACGCTCGAACAGTGTGCCTGCAATAAATTTCATAAGTACATGTACTTGCATGAAGTTATAGAGTGCAGCAGAATATTATCTTAGCTTCATAAAGATGGCAGAGGTCGTTAACACTACCCAGAACACTGAGCACATTGTTCTATTTCCTGTGCATTCGCCGTTAAGATTTCAGGGTTGTCAATAAGTACACGCGGACACCACACACATCATTCGAGCAGGAGAAGAAAC